>JABWTJ010000553.1:391327-530327 GCA_016801875.1 Solanum sitiens | reverse complement strand
GTGGATCGGGTGTCACGAACCGACACGTAGAATTAGGGGATCGGAGTGTCACGTTCCGACACATAGTATTAGTGGATCGGGTGTCACGAACCGACACGTAGAATTAGGGGATCGGAGTGTCACGTTCCGACACATAGTATTAGTGGATCGGGTGTCACGAACCGACACGTAGAATTAGGGGATCGGAGTGTACGTTCCGACACATAGTATTAGGGATCGGGTGTCACGAACCGACACGTAGAATTAGGGGATCGGAGTGTCACGTACCGACACATAGTAGTAGGGGATCGGAGTGTCACGTACCGACACAAGAGGAAGAAAGATAATGAATCTTGAGAGATGTTTATATACTCAATGTAATGAACCTAATTTCCCAAATGAGTGTGGTATTGAGGCTTGAGTCCTCATGGATGAACTTGGTAGTACTTATTGATGATTATAGTACTTGTTGCTACATGTTGAGTATTGTAGTTGATTTATGATATGAACTGATATATACTGTTTTCTATTTTGAGTTGGCCGATGATACCTACTCAGTACTTGTGTTTTGTACTGACCCCCTACTTGTTGTTTCTTTCTTTGTTATTTGGGGAATGCAGCAAACGTACCGTCGTCTTCAACTCAGCAGCAATTCTAGCCAGTCTTCACTACACCGGATTTCAGGGTGAGCTAATGCTTCTAGCTTGGACTGGATCTTCTCTTCAATGTCTTGATGCCTTGAACTTCCGGCATGGACTAGCCTTTTATTTATTTTAGCTTCTTAGATACTTTTAGATTAGTAACTTGAGGATAGATGTTCTTGTGATGATGACTTCCAGATTTTGGGGATAATGAGTTTTAAGTCTTCCGCTTTGTATTTTGTTCAATATGTTGGGGTTTTAGATTGGTTGGTTCGCTCACATAGTAGGATAAGTGTGGGTGCCACTCGCGGCTCGATTTTGGGTCGTGACAAAAACGAAGTGTATAAAACAAGAAAGAGAAAGAGATTTGGGCAGCTAATTGTATAAGACGAAGTGTATAAAATGAATTGTATAATTATAAGTATATAGAACGATTATATACAATTTGAATTTGTATAAAATGAGAAAGAGAGAAAGGTAAAAGAGACTTGGGCAGGGAATATACAATTGAATCGAATTGTATAAAACGAGAAAGAGAGAAAGGCAAAAGAAACTGGGCAAGGGAGTATTTTTATTATTTAATTAAGTGTATAGGACGAAAATATATGTATTTACATGTGTATATACAATTTTTCTCTCGCTTTATACAAACAGAAACGCAATTTATACATTTCATTTGTGTTTGTATAAGAGAGAGAGGCGAGGGTGGCGAGCGAGATTAGGGAGAGTGGCGAGCGAGATATGGGAGAGGAGAGAGAGGGGAACAAAAATATATGTATTTATACAATTTCCTCTCGCTTTATACAAATAGAAACAAATTTTATACACTTGTGTTTGTATAAAAGTGAGAGGAAGCGAGCGAGAGATGGAGCGAGAGAGGAGAGTGGCGAGCGAGAGAGGTGACTGACAAACAGTTTGCTATGGGACACAATTAAATCAAAGGGTGGTTATAGCAATTAATTTAATTTATTAGTTTGCCATTATATAAAATTTTCCCTTATAAAAATTAATGCATAAATAACATACTAACAAAGAAAGTAAAAAGTTCATATAATATTTAATAATGTTAGTAACATTCATCATAACAACATACTAATGAATTGGGAATAATATAACATTAAAGAAAATCTCTAACCACTTAGTATTCTTGTTTAAATATGTAAAATAAAACTAAAGCAAAACCATTATGAAAATCAAAACAAACAGTAACAGAGACACTAGCATATAAACTATTTGACCTAACAAAAATTTAACTAACAATTAAACTATATAAGAAAAAAGTAATAATAAATAAAGGGTATTTCTGGTGATTTGTGTTTGGAACTGGTGGATCTGGGGTGGTTTTCTGGTGGGTTTGAGTTGTTGTTTGTCAAAGGAGGGTGAAGCTTTGGAGTTCGCCGGAGATGTCAATGGAAAACGGAGAGGTTTAGTTGTTGTGTGAGCTCGTTGTTTGCTGGAGCTAAAGCTCGCCAGAAACTATGGAGAAAGGTTCTCCGGAAAATTCAGTGTGGTTTTGATACCATTTCTAAGCTGCTGGTTGGTGGGTCTTTTGAAATATTGAAAAGAAAAAGAGAAATGGCTTGGGGATTTTGGTTGTTAGAGCTTCTCCGGATTGCGGGGTGGTGGCTGCCGGAAAATTATTGACAAGTGAAACCCTTTTAGTGGATAAAAAGCTGAATTTTTTTTTACAACCCTAAAATAAATTGACCACCCTCTTAACCTAGTGACCCAATTATTCTATATATAGGAAATTGTTAAAAATGGGCCTAAGTTATGGGTTCGAGATTGTTAACCAAAACTTGTTGGTTAATACATCAAATATTTGTATATGCAAATTGTATTCGTATTTGAATGGATTTTTAAACTGTGCAAAATATCAAAATTAATATTAATTGATGTCACAAATAAAATGAATATTAAAAAACTTATAATGAACGTAACTAATGACATATAAAAAAATGTAATTTTAAAATTAACTAATAAAAAATTCTAAATTTTGATAAATAGGGGTATTTATCGATATTATTTAAAATTAAAAAAAATATTTTCAACTATTAAATAAATAAAGTCACAAATTTTGAAAATGTTAGGCCAAAATTGGGTGTCAACAGTCTATTCAAATAGTTCACCACATTCATCTTACCTGCCCTTCCAATGACATGTTTTAGCACCAACCCTAGCTTAGTTCTCATCTGCGCCATCTCTTCGCGAATCTTATCTGCAGTTTGGTTGCTTGTAGCTTAAACGACGAAGGTGTTTCTCCCAGTGTCTGAATTTCTAGTGCTCCAAGCTTTATTGTCGTTAGATATCTTCTCCATTTTCTCAGTGATCTTTGCCCACGAGCATTCACCATACGAACATTTTGCAATAGTATCAAGCACACCCTTGCCTTTCCATTGTCATCCTGCTCCCGATAGAAGTACTCCTTCAATGACTCATCATCGATACGGTGATTTGGGATGCCTCACATGAAAGCAATGAATCTATTCCAAGAACTACTCATAGACTCTCCATGTTGAGCTACAAGGTTGTTGAGCTTGTCCTTGTTGTTCAACTTCTTGGACACTGGAAGAATCTTGCTAGGAATGCATCTGTCAACTGATCCCATCTGTAGATAAAGTTGTAGGGGAGTTCATTCAACCATATAGCAGAATCTCCGATCAATGATAGAGGGAACACCCTCAGCCCTATGACATTCATATCCCAATCTGGTCTACTATGCAACTTTTCATGACATAGTTTAGCTTAGCTGTGTGAGCATGTGGATCATATACTGGCAACCCCGCAAATAAACCTCTCGTTGTAAGCATCTGCATCAAGCTATTGGTCACCACAAACGTATGCCATGGAGGTAGAGGTGGGAGGATAGGAGGTCTATCAGACTCGACGGTATTTATGTTGACCCTCCCATTATCATTCAGACGTGCTCCTTGAGGGTCTTGGGCCTTAGTGATTCTCCCAATCTGTTAGCACGTGGAACCTGATTGTTCTCATTGACTTCCCGTGGAGGTTGCAGCCCTGCTCCACCACCTAATCATCCTCTGATGGGAGAAATCGGGACTCCTTGATAATTCATTCTACGCTAGGTTCTACCTAATTCCGGATCGTAAGAAGTTAATGGTTCGCCTCAACTACGTGTTCTTTGCATACACTAGAGTAAGAACATGAGAGAGATAAAAACAAACGAAAAAAGTAAAATTAGGAAATGTTTGACTAAAGTTCAATGATGTAGTTAAACTTAATCTAAAATCCTTGTTCCCCGGCAGCGGCACCAAAGTTTGATACGCTCAAATTACACCTCCCTAAAGAGGAATAACCGATCGTTATCAAGTTAAGAACCCAATTGGAGGGTTTAGGTTGATCCAATGAGGAATATGGTTTAGACTTAACTTTAACCCACAATCATATTTGTTTAGTCAATGTGTTTTCGAAACAAGTAATTAAAGGGGGGGGAGGTTGTGAAACAAATTCCTAATGTTATTATCAGCTAAGTAAGAGTTAACTTTGGTTGTTATCAGATGAGAAAGTAACTAGGGTATATGTGTTCCCCACGAGCTTTGATAAGGCGTACTCCTAGTAATGAAAATATCTTCATAGTGTATTACATGCTAAGTGTTAAGTTATATATCTTTTAACCCTTGGTCCGAAATCTAAAGAATTTCATCTCGCACCTTGGTCTGGCTACGTGTGTATAATTTACTAACCTTACCTTTACCTCATATTATACATCACATTGATGTATGACTTAGTTTTCAGCCTCACACCAATCGACATTAGACTAATCTATAATATCAAACTAAATCTATGTTGTTAATTCTTTTCTTATTAAATTCCTCCTTGGTCCGGCAAGTAGCGACAAGACGAATTTTAATGTAGCAACCGCTATAAGTACTTCTAAACCAAAGAATTCTCAGTGCATGCAAAACATTATTCAAAGGTTTCTTCATTGCTATTCATATGTTGTTAATCGCTCATGGTTCCCACAACCCTAGTTGTGGAGTTCAGTTACCTATAATTACAAGATCACAATTCATTATTTTAGATTAAAGTATTATGAACTTACGTATTGAGAATTATAAACCCGGAAGTTCAACTTTAAAATCAATACCAAAATCTTGAAATTCAACTTAAGAAATCAATAACTGCTAAGGTTTGCAAGAATTAATATCCCTAGTCTCAAATTAGAACAATAACAATAGTAACCAACACCCAAAAACGTGGTTTTCATACCATATTTATAGAAAACAAACTCCTTATTGAAAAAGTAAAACAAAATAAGGAAAGTTTGTTCAAGCGCACGTCTTCAATCTACGAGACTTACTTACGGACGATCAATGGATCTACAGTCCGTAAGTCCCTTCCGTCAACCAGGACTTAGAAAATATTTTAGCCTCCAAAATCTACCCTCTCTGAATCAAATGACGGACCACCAGTACAGTATGTCAATCAATCGACGGTCCATCAATGCCCCTCCGTGACTCCATACTTTGAATCTTCAAAAATAAAGTACTGAATTCCTCATAGTCTCATTCTACAGTTCACTAGTACGGTCCGTTAATCGATTTACAGAGTGTTAATACTCGTTGTGGTTCCACACTTGGTTAGATTTCCCTAATTTTATCTAAAGCCTAGGATGCCTATCTACGATACCCATCTACGAGGCGTCAGTGGATCTATGATCTGTCGATTGCCTCCGTGGATGCCCTTTTCTACACTATTTCAGCTGTCTTATTAATTTTGCGCCTGAACATCTTTTATGCAAAACAAGATACAAAACCATCAAAATCAATACAAAAAGGCTCTTGATACACACAACTCTTAAGTGAAATGCATTAGACATCCCGTAACTCTCGGTATATCAACTGGATGTTAGTGGTTTCGGTAAGAGAGTGTCCATTTGGTGTCCTGACCTACGGAGTCCATCCAAGAACAGTGGATGAACCTACGGGATTTGAACCCCATTCCGATGTCACCACCTTTTGGTGAACTCTCTGGATTCAAGTGGGTCTTACGGTTAGGCTTAGGGTCTTCCTCAAGGAATCTTAGGTTAGTCCTTGGGAGTCGTATTCCTGCGTTTAACCCCTAAACATGACGTTCTATGTACAAGATTCACTTGTAAAAGTTTTAACCCTTAAATGACGCACAAAACTTCAATGACAAGACACTCAGACACACTATTTCAAATGACTAGTTTCCACACGTCATGGTCGTTCCTTGACGTTCGACCTCAAAACTCTTTAAACTAAACTCCAAAAGCAATTTCTCTTCATTTTAATTAGGTTACCACATCAAACACACCATCGGAGGCTCGAATTCTTCCTATTCCATTTTAGGTTCATTATAGTCAGACAGAAAATCTCTCACAGAGTTATATTGTATTTTTATATACAAACTAAGTTAATATTGTATTCTTCAATACATTGAGATGATATGTACTGTTTGATTTTTTTTTTACATATATTGCATATTTTATTTTTGCTTTATATTGAGTTGAGTATGCAGAATTGAGATTCCGGAGTTTAGTTACAGAGTTGAGTCTCTCATTGTTTAGTTGAGCCTTATTTATTTGAGTTGATCGGAACTATGTTTCATAGATTTGAAAATCTTATTATTGAGTTGAGCCTTATTTCACTTGTTGAATATCTTACTATTGACTTTACCCCATATACTATATCTGGGACAAATGAAATACTGATGAGTTTAATACAAATAAGTTATTAACTCCACACTAAGTTTAATCTAACAATTTCTGAAATAAGCTTCTAACTGCCTAGAAATGTTGGGACAATCCCAAACTAAGTATAGCAAAACTAAAACTAAAGGACTAAAAATAATTAAAAGGAACTCATGACTATTATCCTCGGCGAATGAGGAATCACCATTGATTTTGCTGAACTGGAGATCGAGAAATGATCTAAACGTGATTTGGATACTGAGAACCTAAACCTACATCACGCGAAGATGTAACGCACGTATTCTTCAGTACTTGAAAGGTACTGAGCATGCATGATAGCATAAAGCTGAAATAATATATAACTGAACAAGGAAATAAAGCAGTTAAATAATCTGAACATGATAAAGATACTGAATGCTGAGATAACTGAATACAGTGACCAATTTATAACATGCTGAAACTGAATACTGATGAAAAGGTCAATGTTATAGAACCTGGATAAATTGTGGGAGCTACTAATAACCAATAATAAAACCACACGAGCTAAATGTGGAGTCCGATGTATACGCCCCATCGAGAGGACCCAATATACCTTGTTAGAGGTATAAAGGCATCCTGGCGTGATTACTAAACTGATGCCCATAAAGGGGACTTATAACGTACGTAGATAGTAGTTCTAGGACTATTTGGATACGCTGAACCCTAGCCAAATTTGGTATTATGATACTCCCAATGAATTAAGTGGTTGATTGATTATGACTGAATTTTTGTGAATACTGGATAGATCAAATAGAACATGAAAACTGAGAATGCAACAATTAATCTGATAGTTATGCATCAAAAACTGAGGCATTTATAACGGAATAACTAGTATATCTGACGTAGCATGTGTTATTCAAGAACTAAAGAAATACGTAGCTAGGATTCTGAAAGTCATGCAATAACTAGTAACATGAATAAATATCAGATCTTTTTAATTTTTATCTTTATCAATCCATGTTTGTGATGTCCTCTATTTATTAAGAGGGTCTTTAGAGCATTTTAATAATATTTTATTATAATAACTCATTATATTTTAATTAAAAAAGGTCGTTAACTTATGCTCCTTTGTTTTGCCTTGGTCATTGATGTCAGAGGTTAATAATGGACATATGTGGAATGTATACAAAAGTAACATCTTCTCTTTTAAGATGCATTTCATCCTTTGTCAGTTAGGCTTAATTGTCATTATTTCTTTGTGATTAATATTGCACTGAATGTTGGGGCTATGTTGTTTATGCATCCCTTCATTTGTATATTTGGGCATTACTGGTCCTCTCCATTATTTCATCCGTTATTCCCATTATAGTTTAGCTTGTAACCTATACAAATCCTAAGACCATTATCTTCACTATTACTATCCCATTTATCTTCATATTCATTGCTAAAAATACTTCTTCTAGTATAAATAGAGGTGGTCTCTATTTGATTTGTGACACACAATACAAAAGAAAAATATAAAGTGAAAGAGTTAGTCAAAAAAAGAGTGTTCTTATTACTTGAAGGGAGGTGTCCTAAAAAGAACTGAATTAAATGCAATGACAAAGTAAATAACATGCTCAGACTGAATATTGATGTGCTACTGAAACCCTACTAAAATACACTAGAGTCTGAGTATGGGAGCTACTCCTAAATGATATAAAACCACGTGAGCTAAACGTTGATTCCTATGTGTAGCCCCATTTATATGACCCAATATACATTTCTAGACGTATAAAGGCATGATTCTTTGATGTATACGCCCCATAAAGAGGACCCAATATAACTTGTTAGGGGTATAAATGCATGAATGACGTGATTACTAAAGTTGATACCCAATAGAGGGGACTTATAAACCTACGGAAGCATGTAGTTTTGTGATTATGAGGCTATGCTGAAACCCTAGTTCACTCAGTACTAATTCTACTCCCAACTGAATATGTATATGACACATTATGACTGAAATATTGAATAGCTCAAAATACTAACCAGCAAATATGAGAATGTAACAATTATATATTGATAATGTGACATTCAAAACGAGAGCATGTATAGTTGTTTAACTGACCTAATATGTGTAATTCATGAACTAAGAGAACCTACTCAACTAGAGTTTGAGTTTCATGAAAAGAACTAGGAACATATTCCACAAAAAATATGATAATCTGATTAGAAATACTTTAACAGCTAAAACGAAATAAATATATAAGGTTTTAGAAACCCTAGGTCTATGCAATATATAAAAAATCAAGAATATAAATTAATTCTTTGGACCTAGTGGATGAAAGGAATCCACCAGTGAAGTCCCACATACATGGTGACAAATATCACAACGAAATCATTCCATTTCAGGGCTCAAACTTGAAGGAACTTACTGGTCATTCTTAGGGAAAATTTGTGCCTTTTTCTCTGATGTTATTCTAAACTTGGTGAATTCATTATATAATGGTTTTGGTTAAAATATAACTAGCATAATAGGCTAAAACGGACCAAAATGAAATAGTTTAGGGCTAAAATGATTAAGAAAAGACCAAACTACCTCTAACTAAATTTTAACTCGCCCATTGACAGAGCTTACTGATGGGTCGTAAGTCGACAGATGGTTCATCCTATCAGCCGTTGTTTGGCCGTCAGTGGGATGAAAACTAGGTTCTGAAACTAAAAGCCAATTGACCCATCAGGAACAACCGAGCTGACTGATGGGCTGTAAGTCAACTGATGGTCTGTCTTGTCAGTCGTCGTTTGGCTATCAGAAGGCTGAAATCTTAAGTCTGAAACTAAAAGTGGACCAGCCCATCGACGGAGTTGACTGGAGAGCCGTAAGTCGATTGATGACCGGTCTGTAGGTGGCTTTCTAGTGTAGCCTGCAACTTTTGAAAATATGGAATTTTTCTTTTCTCGAATATAGTGTGTTACAAGATAAGTCTCCCATTGGTCCCAAACTGAGAAACAACTAGTGTGTTTTGTAAGGTTATACATGCATCACAATACTTGAAATTACATTTCATTGCATTGTTCATTTTTATCATTTGTGAACTTACGAATACTTTTTTTGTGGAAATTGTGACTAGTGAACTTAATCTTGTGTTTTGTTGATTTGTAATTGTTTGAAGTGATGTGGTTGAACTATGTGTTATACAAATTGTGAAATTTTATATTAGATTTGTTTTTATCAGGTTTTAGTCATTGAGTTCACTTGGGGTATAAGGAGTATTCGTATTCTATTATCTTAGCTTATGTTTTGTAGTTTAACAGCTGAGTACCGTGTGGGTTTGGTACTCACACCTGAATTTTACATTTTGTAGGTTATGAGTCGCGATCTTTGTGACACTTTATATTTCAATTCTTTTTCGCCGCTTCCTATAGTTATTTGTTAAGGAGTCGTTTGTCCTCTCAGCGAAATTTCTTACTTCTATTTATGATCATGTTCTACTTCAGTGGAAACATCATTTGAGACCTGTGTTTTTCTTTCAAATTCTTTGTAATACCTCAAAGGCTTTTATGCGTGACAACCATGTTTTGGAGGCAAATTTAAGTTGATTATGAATTTTCGCATTATTTTATAGTATTAAACATTTATTCTTACTTTATTTCCATATTCACGGTATTAGTTGGGTTTTAGGATGACCTATCTTGGTAGGATAAGATGAGTGTCATCACGTCGAGTTTTTGGATCGTAACAAAATGGTATATGAGCCCTAGGTTAATAGGTTTCACGTGTACACAAGAAAAGTTTGGAAAAGTTTCAAGGATCAATGCAGAGACATTTGGTACTTATTTTCGAGAGTCTATGGTGACTTTTAGAAAAAATCTTCAGTTTGTGAATCTCTATTGTGCATCCTTTATCCGTTTTGATTCTTGTAGTGCATCCACTTAGTTAAGGATGTATTATACTCTGGCAAGGTATAGTAAAGTTCTTGAAGCGTGGGCAATAATTTGTATCATCACATATCTCATAGTGATTTATAGAAGAAGAAAAAATAGGTGAACAATCGAAGGGTTCACAAGCGATGATCACGAACATGGACGGTCACCCTCATCGTGGTTCACACCCTCCAAGGAGTTGTGGACTACATGAACCTTCACAGGAAGTGGATACCCACATGAGCCTTGGGAAGTCTCATGGAGGTAAGAGAGAACCACTAGGGCTTAAGCATCTGACCATAGAGCTCACCACAAGCCTTGGTCTTGTTGATGGGTCCGCCGTCCTGAGCCAACAGTTACCCAGGTCAAGTGAAGGATCAGAGTGGCCTTTACGGTCCGTGGTCCTCGACATGGACCGTGTTGAGGCTCGTGAAGCTGAACCAATAGGCCCCTAGCCCCATGTGAAAAACCATGGTGGCCTTCATAGTTGTGGTCCGTAACACAGTCTATGAAGTAGACAATATCGGGGAGTGCCAGAACCAGTAGCAACTAGCGAAGAACCCAGGACCCACTTAACATGAAATGGTCCTTTTGACAGTCTGTAAGTCTCTCTGTGGAAGGGCCCCATCAGTTTTTAAGTTAGGGTCATTTAGGTTTTACCCATATGTATTAGACCCTTAAGCTATGTCATTTTGGTCAGTTTTAGCCTAGTATTCTAGTCAAACTTTGCCCTAAGCGATTCATTCACAAAATTTCATCAAAATTTAGAGCAAAAAGAGTATTAAGAGTCTACCAAATACCTCAAGAACACACAATATGTTTTCTTTAGTTCTAGTCGCAAAATAAAAACATTTCTAAGTAGATTTCTTCACTAGGTATATGGGATTTCACTAGTAGGTTCCTTTCATCAACTAAGTCCCTAAAATTCTATCATATTCTTGATTCCTATATTTTATTTAGACCTAGAGTTTTTCTAAAACCTTAAATATTTGTTGTGATTTATCTTTTATTGTATTCCTTATCAAAATATCATGTTTTTTGTGGAATTACTGCTTAGTTCTTTACATTAAACTCAAAACCCTAGTTGGGTAGATTCTCTTAGTCCATGAATTACATTTTCTAGCTCAGTTAAATAGATATACATACCTCAATTTCGAAGGTTTCATTGTCAATGCATAAATGATGCATTCGTCATTAGCATGTATGAATATTGAGCTAATCCAAGATTTCAGTTATGTTATGTCATACAAATATTCCATATAACAACCCAAAAATGACTATACTAAGTAATGCCTAAAAGTACCTAGAATGCCTAGGTTTGACCGGGTTCACACTGCTTGATGCGCATGGAACCAGACCTCAGAACATATGCACCAGCCAAGCCAACCAACTTGGTGAGTTAGTGGAGCTAGGCAAGGTCGGGTGGAGCCATGTAGGGCACCTGAATTGAAGAGATTCACCCGAAGGAGTTTTAATCGGACTTGAAAGGGGTAATTTTAGGTTTGAAGGGTCTAGGGGTAAAATGGTCTTTTCCATGCTAAGGGTAGTATCATAATTACCCTAAATATTTAATTAATAAATTAATTAATATAAAAAGTGGACAATTTGGGTAGGGTTGACCCAAATTGACCCAATTTCGCGAGAAGGGCTTAACCCGGGTTCGATCCTTGGTGGAAGCAATATTTAAGTTTAATTAATTGGTATTTAATTATCTGATTTAAGCAAGGAAATTTTAGTCTTGTGACTTAAGCCTTAGAAAATCATATTTTTATTCAAAATAACAAAGAGTCCTAGTTTGACTAAGTCCTTACCTAAAACTCCTACTCCTAAGCTTACTCTAACATCTCTCCACTCTCATTCTCACGATTCTCCACTCTCATTCTTATGATTCATTATCAGTAAAAGAACAAAATCAAAAGTTCATCACTCTTGAAGAACTTGTACGCTAAAACTCAAAAGAAAAACTTAACTAAAAACGAAAAGCAAAAACATTGTTCTTGACGGGTTGTGCTTGAAGTTTCGTGGTAAGGCTTTGGTGTCATGGGAGTTGGCTGTCCATTGGAGCAGGTTTGGAGGGTGTTGATCGACAAAAGGCAAGGGCTATCTTCCTATTGGTCCCTTTCCCAAGAAACCCTTAAGTTTTAGTTTATTCTAATCCAAAAACTAGGAATGTTTCCCCATTGCATGTCCTTGTCACTAGCTCACATCGATTGTTGTAGATTGGGTATGTTTGCTGGTAAAAATTAGGGATGTAACGTGTTTTCGTGATAATTATGTTCATGTATGTATGTTCGGATTTATGTGACTGATAATTATGTCTTTCCAAAATTATGTGATAAGTATGTGTGTGCATTGTGTAGGCCGTAACTCTTGGGCATAAATTAAAGTGTCAAAAAGGCATGTTGAATCCTTGTATTTGATGTGTAAATGTTTGTAAAAATCATGATGTTCATATGAGGTGTGATGTTGTTGAATTGAGTGAAAACTCTTGGCTAAATGTAACCACGAAAATGCACCTAACAATGTACGAAATGTTCTTCGAATTTGTCCTAAAATCTACCATATAAAATGTTGAAAAAAGATGCTGGAAAACGTGATAAAATTTCCAGATTGCTGGAAATTTGGTTTCGGCTGAATAACTTGGACAACTGGAGTTTCAAAAATTGTTTTAAAATATGTGAGGTCATCAGGGATTGAACCCGAGACCTCACTATATGTAGGCTTCTGAAAAATTGAATATTTAATGTGAGGTGAGGGGGATTCAAAATGGGGTAAGGCTGGTGAAGAAACAAAAGAAAAAAAGGGAAAATAAATAAAATGGGGATAGTGGGGATCGAACCCACAACCCCTCGGATAGGTGAGATATGTAGGAGAAACAAAAGAAAATATATAATGAGGTTGTGGGGGATCGATCCCACATCCTCTTAGTCTCAAATGAAAATAGTGAGGAAAGAAAAGAAAAAAAAAAGAAGTGTGGGCGTTGGGGATCGACCTCGGGTCCCCAAGCCAAAAGTGCAAACCAAGAAAATTAAATATGAGACTACCTGTTGCTCAAGGGATTCGAAACTGGGTTCCCTTGACCAATTCCGTATTGATACATAAGTATTACATGAATAAATATTTAATGAATGCTGCCCATAGGGATTGAACTCGAGGCCTTGGCATACTTACAAGATGCATAAGTCTTGTACCACATAATCTTGGGTAAGTATGAGTCACTTATACGAATTATGAATAAAGCATCATGGCTTGTAGGTATGGGTTCATAAGTCCAGCGTACGTTTAAAAATAAGTGAACCTAAGATGTATATGATGAAATAATGTGATCCCAAGTGGGTTAAGTAAGAGTGTGAAATATACTAAAAGGCCAAGTGCATTGGCATATGATGAAATGAACATTCACGTAATGGGGTGAGTAATTATGAAGATCTAATTTGCTAAAGTTAATGAATGTGGTGACAACATGATAAGAATCTAATATGACAGACGAGATCAATCTCAAATAAGCCTAATAAGTGTTACCAAATATCGTACTCACCTATGAGAGTGTAAAACAAATAAAGAGACCAGTCTCTAAGAAACACTCTAGTGAAAGTATTGAGATTAATACACACTTAATACTAATGATGAGATGAGTAATCGTCTAATGAGCAATGATGCCCTCATGCTAGAAGCCAGCTTTTATGATGTGTGAGATGAATGTAATGGAACTGTATACGGAGCACCGATAGGCTAGCTATGAGTCGCGATTCCTTCTTTCGAGAAGGAAGAGGTTTGTGTAAATCTCATGATATGAGACTTTCCGTTTAGGATGGTATGGGTCTCTTTATATCTCATAGTCTTTGAACCTATGCAACCAACAAAGGGTTCTAGCAGGGTTCAATTCCCTATATACGCTAGCATGTTTTGGTTTCACTTTGGACGGTGATTCCACCTCTTTTCGGTGTGGGGTAGACACTGGATTTCATGGAGCTCACGTGATCTATGTCGGTTAAAGTTAAAGTTTCCAAAGAAAGAATGAGGCCAGCCTCATGTAATGCACACAATGAAATGAATCATACCAAAGGTGTTTGGTTAGGATAATCAAGAGGTGAACTAGACTCAAGTAATGACACTAGGTCATTCTTAGTCATTGCACAGTGAACCCGAAGAGAGTCCTAAACAACATCCTAGGTATATAAATGAATGAAAAATGAAGTACATATGAATGAAGGAAGCAGACTCTGTGTTTGCTAAAGGAGGCTCCCTAGTTGAGGTCCCATATGTTGAGCCCTCATTTGGGAAGTCCTAATGTTAAGTTCGTAATTCCAAGGTCTCACGGCATACGAACAAATAATATATGATATATGTACGTGCTAAATGAAGTATGTTATGTGCTTTTTGCAATATGAAAAGAATGATGATGTATGTTACTCTCATAGCATGACTTTCCTAATCTGATTTGGCAAGTCTACTTGACTTGGATTTCCATAACTCATATCGTTAGGAGAGAGCTCTTCTTAATCATGCATGTCCTTGGTGTGTACTTGCATACACCCATACTTAGTACAAGTGTGTACTAATCCCATACAACCCTTTACTTTTAGGTCCAGGTGCAGGTGGATGCTAGATCTTACGAAACTACGTTGAAGCTATCTGGACGTGGAGCATTCATCCGGACTTGGTAGGCCCTCATGCTTTCAAGGATGCTTATCTATTATATTCTAGCTTAGACATAGGCATGAGCTAGTGGAGGATGTTCCACTAGCGTTTCTTTCTTACTTATTTTCAGACGTTGTATTGGTGCCATTTTGGCAACTTTATATTAATGCAGTTATGAACTATTTCCTTCGTTTCAATATCTTATTATTAGATTGTTGTTGTGAACTGATGTGATATGATGCAATTCTTACTATGAAGTCTATGTATACTTCAAAGCAAACAAAAGTTTTAAATTTTCTGCTAAAATTAACCTATATTATGGAATGATGACGTATGTAGGCTTTTCTGCGACCTCTGAGAGGTCAACGATGCCGGTTTTGGCTAGGGTTTAGACCCCATCCGTGACAAATGTGGTATCAGAGCATTAGGTTTAATTTCAAGAATAATAAGTTCACATCAACCACATCGAGTATTTTCTAAGTTATGGTAGTGAAGTGCACCACTATCATGAATTAGAGACAGCATGATGCGTAGGAAAATTTCCCTTCTTCTGATCTTATCGTGCTTCCCTTAATGTCTAATTTCTGTCACGACTGGAATCTAGACCCCAGACGAGACCGGCGTCATTGACCTCTTAAAGGTCGCAGACAAGCCTACTTACGTCATTCTTACTTTACATAGGTTAATTTTAGCGGAAAATTTAAAACTTTTTGTTTCTAAACATTACTTACTAAACATTTCTAATACATTCGTAATTCGTTCAACATCAACCATCTAAACATTAAGAGATAAACAAATGAAAGGAATAGTTCATTAAACATAATTGTATAACTACCAAAATGGCCCAATACATAGTCTGAAAGAAATAAGAAAGAAACACTAGTGGAACATACTCCACTAGCTCAACTCCTAAACTAAGCTAGAACATAAAATAGTAGAATCCTCGAAAGCATGAGGACCTACCAAAGCCGGATGAATGCTGAATGTCCGGATAACTACAGCGATGATCCTATAGCTCTACCGTCCACCTGTGCCTGCACCTAAAATAGTAGAGTTTGTATAGGGTTAGTACACACTTGTACTAAGTATGGGTATATGCAAGCACACACCAAGGACATGCATGAGAAAGAATAGCTCTTTCCTAACAACATGATTTTTGGAAGTCAAGTCAGTGGACTTGCCAAATTGAGATTAGGAAAGTTTCCTAATTTGGATTAGGAAAGTAAATGATCTTTCCAAATTTGGATTAGGAAAGCCAGTGAGCTTTCCAAATTTGGAATAGGAAAGTTATGCCATGAGAATAACATACATAATCATACTTTTCACATTTGCACACAGCACATAACATTTACACATAGCACATATCATATAGCATACAGTACATTTTACATGTAGCACATAACTTCTTTCAAATCATTCATTCGTATGCCATAAGACCTTGGAATCATGGACTTGACATTAAGACATCCCAGAAATGAAGGCTCAACATATGGGACCTCAACTAGGGAGCTTCATTAGCAAACACAGAGTCTGCTTCATTCATTCATACGTACTTCATTTCATTTCGTTCATAGTCCAGTGTAACCACCAGTTATACCTAGGATGTAGTTTATGACTTTCATTAGGTTCGTTGTGCAATGACCAAGAATGACCTAATGTCATTACTTGAATCTAACTCACCTTTTGATTATCCTATCCTAACACCTTTGGTATCATTCATTTCATTATGTGCATCATTTGAGGCTGGCCTCATTCATTCATTGGGAACTTTAACTTTAACCGACATAGATCATGTGAGCATCATGAAATCCAGTGTCTCCCCCACACCGAAAAGAGGTGGAATCACCGGCCAAAGTGATCCAATAACATGCTAGCGTACATGGGAATTTAACCCCGCCAAATCCCTATATTGGCAGTATAGGTTCGAAGACTAGGAGATATAAGGAGACCCATACCCGGCAAGCCGGACAGTCTCATCTCATGAGAGTTACATGAACCTCCGCCCTTCCCGAAAGAAGGCATCACCGCTCATAGCTAGTCTATCGGTGCTCAGTATAAAGTTCCATTACATTCATCTCATACGTCATGGAAGCTGGCTTCTAGTATGAGGACATCATAGATCATTAGATGATTTCTCATCTCATCATTCGTATTGAGTGTGTTAAGCTCAATACTCTCATTAGAGTGTTCATAGAGACTGGTCTCTTCATTATCTTACACTCTCATAGGTGAGTACGTATTTGTAATATTTACTTAGGCTCATTTGAGATTGCTCTCATCATTTACAATAGCCTCATATCATGTTGTCACCACATTCATCATCATTAGCACCTTTGTTTTTCATACTTATTCACCTCTTATTACGTAAATGTTCATTTCATCATATGCCAATGCACTTGGCCATTTGGTGTGTTTCACACCCTTACTTAACCCTTATAGGGTGTCATCATTTCATTTCTCATTTCATCATTTCATTGTTCATTTCATCATTTCATTGTTCATTTCGTCATTTCATTGTTCATTTCATCATATCATTGTTCATTTCATCATATCATTGTTCATTTCATCATTTCATTGTTCATTTCATCATATCATTGTTCATTTCATCATTTCATTGTTCATTTCATCATATGCCAATGCACTTGGCCATTTAGTGTATTTACACTCATACTTAATCCATCTAGGATTTCGTCATTTCATTACATACATCTTAGGATCACTTACTTTTAAACGTATGTTAGACTTATGTGTCCATACATACAAGCCATGAGGCTTAATTCATATACGTCTAAGTGATTCATATCTTCCTAAGATTATGTCATACAAGACTTATGCATCTTGTATGTATGCCAAGATATCGATTTCGATCTAAGTAGGTGGCATTATTCTTGAACATTTAATTCACGTATGACTTATGTATCAATACGGAATTTGGGCAAGGGAATCCTATTTCGAATCCTGTGGACAACACTTAATCTTATTTTAAACTTGATAATTACATTATTCAGATTTGGGAGACCCTAGTTCGATTCCCATCAACCCCATAATATTTCCTTTCTTTTTCTCCTCTTTTTTTCGTTTAAGTTTAGGAGGTTGTGGGTTCAATCCCCCACAAGCTCATTATTTTTATTTTAATTTATCTCTTAACTTTCTCACCTATCCAAGAGGTTGTGGGTTCAATCCCCACTCTCCACATTTATTTTCTCCTTTATTTTTCTCCTAACTCTCTCATCCATTCAAGAGGTTGAGGGTTCAATCCCCACTCTCCTCATTTATTTTTCTCCTTTATTTTTCTCCTAACTTTCTCATCCATTCAAGAGGTTGGGGGTTCAATCCCCACTCTCCACATTTAATTTTCTCCTTTATTTTTCTCCTAACTTTCTCATCCATTCAAGAGGTTGGGGTTCAATCCCCACTCTCCACATTTAATTTTCTCCTTTTTTCACTGATTTTTAACATGGTGAGGTCACGGGTTCGATCCTCAATTACCTCACTTATTTTTCTTCATTTTTCATAGCTTATTAAAGAACTTTACTTGGCTGAAATTAACCAACAATGTGCTGGAAATTTGAGATACATTTTTCAGCTTCTTTTCATCAACATTTAGAGTTAATTCTTAGGGCATTTCGTGAATCATTTAGCTAATAGTTTTTCACTCAAATCAGCCACTTTATACTTCATATGAACATCACGATTAATACAAGTTTGTGCAAGTGAAATACAACCATAAAACAAGTCATTTTCATACTTCAATCCGTGTTCAAAGTCACAACTACACATTGCACACACATAAACACATATTTCGGAAAGCATAGGTTATCATTTGTACGATTCCAAATACACATTCATGAACATATTCATCACGAAAAAATACATTACATGCCTAATATCTACCAGCAGACATACCAACCTACAACCATCAATAGGAGCTAGTGACAGGGACATGAAACGGGGAAACAATCCTAGTTTTCGGATTAGAATCGACTGAATCCTAGGGGTCTCTTGGGAAAGGGACCAAGAGTAAGAAAACCCATACCTGTTCTTGGTGTTGTTCAACACACAAAGTTGCTGCCCAGAATCACCACCAACCCAACGTCCAACACAGAAATTCCCACCTTACCCGTCGAGAATGTCACGTTTTGCTTTACTTTTATGGATTGTTTTTGTCGTTTGAATTCTTATGAGTTCTTCAAGTGTTTTGTTGTTATTTCTAATTTTTTGTTGCTGCTTTGTTAACAGAAAAACGTGAAAAAAAAACAAAATGGGAGAAGTGGATGAAACGTGAAAGAGAGAGAGAGGTTCCTTAGGATTAGGACTCTAGTTGAGACTTAGTCAAAATAAGACATGTTAATTAATAAATAATTAATAATAAAAATCTGATTTTCCTTTTTCTTAAATCAACTAATAATTATTAATTAATTAAATTAATTTATCAATTTAAATAAAAATAAGTTAAATCATTGATTCCACCTAGGTTCGAACCCGGGTGAAGCAACACTCCACTCCTAGAGCTCAAATTCGGCTCTCTCTCCCAAAATTGCCCCTCCATATTATTAAATAATTATATATATATATATTTAGGGTAATTATGATATTACCCTTAGCCTGGTAAAAGACCATTTTACCCGTAGACCCTCAAAACTTAAAATTCCTTCTTTTTAAGTCCGGTAAAAACTCCTTCGAGTAAATCTTTGTATTCGAGAGTCCTACATGGTTGGTACCAACCTTTCCTAGCTCAACTAACTCCCAAAGTTAGTTGGCTTGGCTATACCAAGGGTTCCGAGGTCTGGTTCTACACGCATCAATCTGTGTGAACCCTGGTCTAATCGTAGGCATTCTTGGCACATTAAGCATTACTTAGCATATCTATTTTTTTAGGGTTGTTACATTATCCCCCCCTTAGGAACATTCGTCCCCGAATGACACTACACATCATTTTAAATAAAGCGATTTTCGAAGATATCTAAACATACTTGAGACTTTACTCTTTGTGAATTTGTGTTTCACACTTACTCTGGATAATGCATATTACACAATCTTATCTGAAGCTTCATATTTGAGATTGAGGAACTTCCTTCTCAATCGCACTTAACTTGATGCACCTCACAACTCATGCAACACAAAAATCATGTCCACGCTATACAAAACATCAACATGACATGCAAGCATGAATTCATTTTAACTCTAACTTATTTGGAAAGTTAACCTTACTACCCTGTTTCGATAGACTATGGTAGTCTAGCATTTCTGAAGTAATCCATACCTGAGCAATCTTCTTGAGCTAGTAAGCAGCAAACTTATCCTTCTCCTCTTCATCAATACTCATAGCAGGCTTTAGAACCTACCATGCACTCACCTTCATGCGAACAACCACTCTTATCAAACGTCTTTCGTTCACGCAGACATTTCTATCACTGCCCCTTCTTAGGAAGGCCAGATATTGAGTCTAGCACCTTAGACCACTTGGTCATCCTAATTCTTGTGTGTATTCTTCTAAGCGCGCACACAAGAATGAAGTTACATATCTAAAATGACACAAAGTGTTAAGGCTCTAGATAGCACGATAAAGAGTAGAAGAAGGGAAATTTTCCTATGAATCATGCAGTCTCTAATCCAAGATAGTGGTGCACTTCACTACCATGACTTAGAAACTACTCAATGTGGTTGATGTGAACTTATTATTTTCGTAATTTAACCTAGTTCTCTGATACATACTTTGTCACGACTGGAATCTAGACCCCAGACGAGACCGGCGTCGTTGACCTCTCAGAGGTCGCAGACAAGCCTACTTACGTCATTCTTACTTTACATAGGTTAATTTTAGCGGAAAATTTGAAATTTTGTGTTTCTAAACATTACTTACTAAACATTTCTAATACATTCGTAATTCGTTCAACATCAACCATCTAAACATTAAGAGATAAACAACTGAAAGGAATAGTTCATTAAACATAATTGTATAATTGCCAAAATGGCCCAATACATAGTCTGAAAGAAATAAGAAAGAAACGCTAGTGGAACATACTCCACTAGCTCAACTCCTAAACTAAGCTAGAACATAAAATAGTAGCATCCTCGAAAGCATGAGGACCTACCAAAGCCGGATGAATGTTGAACGTCCGGATAACTGCAGCGATGATCCTATAGCTCTACCGTCCACCTGTGCCTGCACTTAAAATAGTAGAGTTTGTATAGGGTTAGTACACACTTGTACTAAGTATGGGTATATGCAAGCACACACCAAGGACATGCATGAGAAAGAATAGCTCTTTCCTAACAACATGATTTTTGGAAGTCAAGTCAGTGGACTTGCCAAATTGAGATTAGGAAAGTTTCCTAATTTGGATTAGGAAAGTAAATGATCTTTCCAAATTTGGATTAGGAAAGCCAGTGAGCTTTCCAAATTTGGAATAGGAAAGTTATGCCATGAGAATAACATACATAATCATACTTTTCAAATTTGCACACAGCACATAACATTTACACATAGCACATATCATATAGCATACAGTAAATTTTACATGTAGCACATAACTTCTTTCATATCATTCATTGGTATGCCATGATACCTTGGAATCATGGACTTGACATTAAGACATCCCAGAAATGAAGGCTCAACATATGGGACCTCAACTAGGGAGTCTTCATTAGCAAACACAGAGTCTGCTTCATTCATTCATACGTACTTCATTTCATTTCGTTCATAGTCCAGTGTAACCACCAGTTATACCTAGGATGTAGTTTAAGACTTTTATTAGGTTCGTTGTGCAATGACCAAGAATGACCTAATGTCATTACTTGAATCTAACTCACCTTTTGATTATCCTATCCTAACACCTTTGGTATCATTCATTTCATTATGTGCATCATTTGAGGCTGGCCTCATTCATTCATTGGGAACTTTAACTTTAACCGACATAGATCATGTGAGCATCATGAAATCCAGTGTCTCCCCCACACCGAAAAGAGGTGGAATCACCGGCCAAAGTGATCCAATAACATGCTAGCGTACATAGGAATTTAACCCCGCCAGATCCCTATATTGGCAGTATAGGTTCGAAGACTAGGAGATATAAGGAGACCCATACACGGCAAGCCGGACAGTCTTATCTCATGAGAGTTACGTGAACCTCCGCCCTTCCCGAAAAAAGACATCACCGCTCATAGCTAGTCTATCGGTGCTTAGTATAAAGTTCCATTACATTCATCTCATACGTCATGGAAGCTGGCTTCTAGTATGAGGACATCATAGCTCATTAGATGATTTCTCATCTCATCATTCGTATTGAGTATGTTAAGCTGATGATCAATACTCTCATTAGAGTGTTCATAGAGACTGGTCTCTTCATTATCTTACACTCTCATAGGTGAGTACGTATTGGTAACATTTACTTAGGCTCATTTGAGATTGCTCTCATCATTTACATTAGCCTCATATCATGTTGTCACCACATTCATCATCATTAGCACCTTTGCTTTTCATACTTATTCACCTCTTATTACGTAAATGTTCATTTCATCATATGCCAATGCACTTGGCCATTTGGTGTGTTTCACACCCTTACTTAACCCTTATAGGGTGTCATCATTTCATTTCTCATTTCATCATTTCATTGTTCATTTCATCATTTCATTGTTCATTTCATCATATCATTGTTCATTTCATCATATCATTGTTCATTTCATCATTTCATTGTTCATTTCATCATTTCATTGTTCATTTAATCATATGCCAATGCACTTGGCCATTTAGTGTATTTACACTCATACTTAACCCATCTAGGGTTTCATCATTTCATTACATACATCTTAGGATCACTTACTTTTAAACGTATGTTAGACTTATGTTTCCATACATACAAGCCATGAGGCTTCATTCATATACGTCTAAGTGATTCATATCTTTCTAAGATTATGTCATACAAGACTTATGCATCTTGTATGTATGCCAAGATCTCGATTTCGATCTAAGTAGGTGGCATTATTCTTGAACATTTAATTCGCGTATGACTTATGTATCAATACGGAATTTGGGCAAGGGAATCCTATTTCGAATCCTGTGGACAACACTTAATCTTATTTTAAACTTGATAATTACATTTTTCAGATTTGGGAGACCCTAGTTCGATTTCCATAAAACCCATAATATTTCCTTTCTTTTTCTCATCTTTTTTTTCGTTTAAGTTAAGGAGGTTGTGGGTTCAATCCCCCAGAAGCTCATTATTTTTATTTTAATTTATCTCTTAACTTTCTCACCTATCCAAGAGGTTGTGGGTTCAATCCCCACTCTCCACATTTATTTTCTCCTTTATTTTTCTCCTAAGTCTCTCATCCATTCAAGAGGTTGGGGGTTCAATCCCCACTCTCCTCATTTATTTTTCTCCTTTATTTTTCTCCTAACTTTCTCATCCATTCAAGAGGTTGGGGGTTCAATCCCCACTCTCCTCATTTATTTTTCTCCTTTATTTTTCTCCTAACTTTCTCATCCATTCAAGAGGTTGGGGGTTCAATCCCCACTCTCCACATTTAATTTTCTCCTTTATTTTTCTCCTAACTTTCTCATCAATTCAAGAGGTTGGGGGTTCAATCCCCACTCTCCACATTTAATTTTCTCCTTTTTTCACTGATTTTTAACATGGTAAGGTCACGGGTTCGATCCTCAATTACCTCACTTATTTTTCTTCATTTTTCATAGCTTATTAAAGAACTTTACTTGGCTGAAATTAACCAACAATGTGCTGGAAATTTGAGATACATTTTTCAGCTTCTTTTCATCAACATTTAGAGTTAATTCTTAGGGCATTTCGTGAATCATTTAGCTAATAGTTTTTCACTCAAATCAGCCACTTTATACTTCATATGAACATCACGATTAATACAAGTTTGTGCACGTGAAATACAACCATAAAACAAGTCATTTTCATACTTCAATCCGTGTTCAAAGTCACAACTACACATTGCACACACATAAACACATATTTCGGAAAGCATAGGTTATCATTTGTACGATTCCAAATACACATTCATGAACATATTCATCACGAAAAAACACATTACATGCCTAATATCTACCAGCAGACATACCAACCTACAACCATCAATAGGAGCTAGTGACAGGGACATGAAACGGGGAAACAATCCTAGTTTTCGGATTAGAATCGACTGAATCCTAGGGGTCTCTTGGGAAAGGGACCAAGAGTAAGAAAACCCATACCTGTTCTTGGTGTTGTTCAACACACAAAGTTGCTGCCCAGAATCACCACCAACCCAACGTCCAACACAGAAATTCCCACCTTACCCGTCGAGAATGTCACGTTTTGCTTTACTTTTATGGATTGTTTTTGTCGTTTGAATTCTTATGAGTTCTTCAAGTGTTTTGTTGTTATTTCTAATTTTTTGTTGCTGCTTTGTTAACAGAAAAACGTGAAAAAAAAACAAAATGGGAGAAGTGGATGAAACGTGAAAGAGAGAGAGAGGTTCCTTAGGATTAGGACTCTAGTTGAGACTTAGTCAAAATAAGACATGTTAATTAATAAATAATTAATAATAAAAATCTGATTTTCCTTTTACTTAAATCAGATAATAATTATTAATTAATTAAATTAATTTATCAATTTAAATAAAAATAAGTTAAATCATTGCTTCCACCTAGGTTCGAACCCGGGTGGAGCAAGACTCCACTCCTAGAGCTCAAATTCGGCTCTCTCTCCCAAAATTGCCCCTCCATATTATTAAATAATTAAATATATATATATTTAGGGTAATTATGATATTACCCTTAGCCTGGTAAAAGACCATTTTACCCCTAGACCCTCAAAACTTAAAATTTCTTATTTTTAAGTCCGGTAAAAACTCCTTCGAGTAAATCTTTGTATTCGAGAGTCCTACATGGTTGGTACCAACCTTTCCTAGCTCAACTAACTCCCAAAGTTAGTTGGCTTGGCTATACCAAGGGTTCCGAGGTCTGGTTCTACGCATCAATCTGTGTGAACCCTGGTCTAATCGTAGGCATTCTTGGCACATTAAGCATTACTTAGCATATCTATTTTATTAGGGTTGTTACAATTTCCTTGTGTTATGAGCGTATCTAACATCAATTCTAATTTTTTTTGAGAAAATGAACACAAGGGGGAACGCTGGTCGGGGAAGAGTAGTAGCAGCTGCTGGGGGCAACCAAGTTCCACCCCAGGCTCCAGCTGCAGGATTGGCCATGCCAGTTAACCCAGCTGGGTTGACTGATGCGGAGGTGAGGACAGCTTTGGGATAGATGGCTCAAGCCATCACTGTGCAGGCTTAGGCTATGACAGCCCAGGCCAACAGACATGAGGTTCAGCGGGAGAACCCATCAGCCCACAACATGATGAACAGGTTGCGAGATTTCACGAGGATGAATCCTCCAATCTTTACAAGATCTAAGACTGCAGAGGATCCTCATGAGTTCGTGGAGGAGTTCCAGAAGATTCTGGTGGCAATTGGAGGAGAAGTGTTGGGCTGCGATGCTCCATGATAGCATGGACTTGTCAAGGCTGATGGTGCTTGTCCAGCAGGTTGAGGACAGCATGAAGAAGAGGAGAGTCCGTGAGGTCAGAAGGCCTAAACCTTCTTACCAGACAGGTTCCAGCAGTGGTGGTGGCAGGAGCACTTTTGGAGTTCGTGATCAGCCCAGATTTAAGAAAGGTCATTAGATTTCAGGGAACTCTAACTCTCAGAGGAGTGTAGCACCCAAAGGAGGCAGACCCAAGCCCAAGAAGGGCAATGGAGGTGATGTGCAGCGTCCCAGAAAGTAATGTGGCAAGTGTGGCCGTATTCACAGTGGTGAGTGCAAACTAGGCACAAATGCCTGTTTTGATTGCGGAAAGAGCGGACACATGGTCAGGGACTGTCCACAGAATAGGGGTCAGGCTGGAGGTAATGCTCAGCCTAGGCCTAATCCCAAGAATGCTACTGCAGCCGAGCCTCCTAAGAGGAACAAATTCTACGCCTTGAAGGGCAGGGAGGAGTAGGAGAAGTCTGCTGATGGGGTCACAGGTATGCTGCAAGTCTTCTCAACCTCTGTTTATGCTTTACTTGATCTAGGGTCTACGCTTTCTTTTGTGAATCCGTTGCCTGCTCTTACTTTTCAAACACTACCTGAGGTTTTGTATGATCCTATCGTAGTTAGTACTCCCTTAGGAGAAAATGTGAGAGCTAATAGGGTTCATAAGGACTGCCCAATAGTAGTATGTGGTAAGACTATGTGTGCAGACCTTGTTGAGTTACCCATGAATGACTTCGATATTATACTTGGTATGGACTGGCTACATAAAATGTTATGCCTTCATGGATTACCGTAGTAGGGTTGTGAGATTCTGTTTGCCTAATGAAGTAAAGCTGGTCTAGGAGGCGTACAATTTGAGTCATTCAAGATCCTTGATTTCGAACCTAAAAGCTAATAAAATAATGTCCAAGGGATTGTTATGCCATCTGGTGAGTGGCAATGATCTGGATCATGACATTCCTTCCATAGACTCTGTGCCTGTAGTGAGTGAGTTCTAAGATGTTTTCCCTGATGATTTGCCTAGAGTCCCTCCCCCTCGAGATATTGATTTTGGTATCGACCTAGATCCCGATATCAAACCAATTTCAATTCCTCCATACAGAATGGCTCTAGCTGAACTCAAAGAGTTGAAGCTGCAGTTAAAAGATCTCACTGATAAGGGCTTCATCCAGCCAAGCATATCCCCTTGGGGCGCTCCAGTGCTTTTTGTGAAAAAGTAGGATGGAACCCTTAGAATGTGTATCGATTATCGGCAGTTCAATAAAGTCACTGTAAAGAACAAGTATCCACTTCCCAGAATAGATGACTTATTCGATCAGCTCCAAGGGTCTAGTTTTTTCTCGAAGATTGATCTTCGTTCCGGGTATCATCAGCTTAGGGTTAGGGATGAAGATATCCCAAAGACAGCCTTTCATACCCGTTATGGTCATTATGAGTTCCTAGTCATGTAATTTGGTCTCACTAACGTACCAGCTGCATTTATGGACCTCATGAACCGATTCTTCCGTGAATACCTTGATTCTTACGTCATAGTATTCATTGATGACATCCTCATCTACACTAAGACCAAGGAAGAGCATGAACAACATTTGTGACTAACCTTGCCGGTACTTAGACAACATCAGCTGTATGCCAAATTCAGCAAGTGTGAATTCTGGCTTAGATCAGTGACTATTCTGGGTCATGTTGTGTCCGATCAGGGTGTAGAGGTGGACCCTAGGAAGACTGAGGCTGTTAAGTACTGGCCAAGACCTCTTACTCCCACTGATATCCGCAGCTTTCTGGGATTGGCTGGTTACTACCGTGGGTTCATGGAGGGTTTTTCTTCCATTGCTGCCCCACTAACATCTTTGACTAAGAAGAAAGCCAAGTTCGAATGGACGGAGACTTGTGAGAATAGTTTCCAGGAGCTCAAGGACAGACTCACTTCAGCCCCAGTGCTTACGTTGCCTAAATATGGTGAGAATTACACTGTTTATTGTGATGCATTTAGGTTGGTTTGGGTTTTGTTCTTATGCATGGTGGTAAGGTGATAGCCTACGCGTCCAAACAGCTCAAGGTTCATGAGAAGAATTATCCCACTAATGACCTGGAGTTGGCAGCTTTGGTGTTTGCATTGAAGTTGTGGAGGCACTACTTGTACGGGGTGCATGTGGATGTGTTCACAGACCACAAGAGTCTCAAGTACATGTTCACACAGAGAGAGTTGAATCTACGTCAGCGGAGATGGTTGGAGCTATTGAAGGACTATGACATGAGTGTCCACTACCATCCAGGGAAGGCAAATATTGTAGCTGATGCTTTGAGAAGGTTGAGCATGGGGAGTACATCCCACATTTATGATGGGAAGAAGGAGTTGGTGAAGGATGTAAACAGACTGTCCAGACTGGGTGCGGTTGATGGCTTCTACTAGTGGGGGTGTTTCAGTTCATCCCAGTTCTGAATCATCCTTGGTAGTTGAAGTCAAGAAGGGTCAGCATCTTGATCCTATGTTGATGGAGTTGAAGGACTCAGTGCTGATAAAGATGAATGAGTCTTTTGCTTTGGGAGGTAGCGGCATACTTAGATACCAGGACAGGCTGTGTGTACCAGACGTGGATGATTTGCGGACCAAGTTTGTTGCAGAGGCCATGGTTCCAGGTATTCGATACATCCATGTTCCACCAAGATATATCATGACATCAAGCAGATCTATTGGTGGGATGGCATGAAGAACGACAATGCTGCATATGTGGCCAGGTGTCCTAATTGTCAGCAGGTTAAGGCGGAGTACCTTAAGATTGGTGGTCTTACTAAGATGATTGAGGTTCCGACTTGGAAATGGTAGTCCATTAACATGGACTTTGTGGTTGGTCTTCCGAGGACTAGGAGACAGCATGACTCCATATGGGTTATTGTGAACATGATGACTAAGTCTGCCCACTTTATCCCTGTGAAGTCTACTTACAGGGCCGAGGATTATGCGAGACTCTACATTGAGGAGATTGTGAGGTGGCATGGTATTCCTTTGTCTATCATTTTGGATAGAGGAGCTCAGTTAACTTCGCATTTCTGGAGATCCTTCCAGAAGAGCATAGGCACGCAGGTAAAGCTCAGTACTGCTTTTCATCCTCAGACAGATGGGCAGGCAGAGCGCACCATTCAGACATTGGAGGACATGTTGAGGGCGTGTGTGATCGACTTCAGATGTACTTGGGATGACCATTTGCCATTGATAGAGTTCTCGTATAATAACAACTATCACTCCAGCATTGGGATGGCACCGTTTGAGGCACTGTATGGTAGGAGGTGTAGGTCTCCATTTGGGTTGTTCGAGGTTGGAGAGTCATCCATTTTGGGTCCAAAGATAATTCATGAAGCCTTAGAGAAGGTCAGGGTGATTAGGTATAGATTGGGTACTGCTTATAGTCGGCAGAAGTCTTATGCGGATAACAGGAAGCGGCCCTTAGAGTTTGATGTTGGTGACCAGGTCTACTTGAAGATATCACCCATGAAGGGGGTGAGGTTTGGCAGGAAGGGGATGTTGAGTCCGAAGTACGTTAGGCCATATGAGATTCTACAACATGTGGGTGAGGTGGCCTATGAGTTGGCGTTGCCTGCGGAGCTAGCTTCTGTTCATCCAGTCTTTCATGTCTCTATATTAAAGAAGTGCCTTGGTGATCCAGCATCGATTCTGCCTGTTGAATGTTTGGGGGTTGATGAAGACTTGTCCTATGAGGAGGTTCCTATTGAGATTTTAGACCGGCAGGTGAAGCGGCTGAGAAACAAGGAGGTTGCCACTGTGAAGGTATTGTGGAGGAACCATCTAGTTGAGGGTGCTACGTGGGAGGCCGAGGCAGACATGAGATCCCGCTATCCTCATCTTTTCAGCTCTTGAGGTTAGACTTCCTACTCTTAAGTCTAAGTTTCCTTATCTCCTCTATTCTTTGTTGCTATTTCTTAACGGGGACGAATGTTCCAAAGGGGGGGGGGATAATGTAACAACCCAAAAATGACTATGCTAAGCAATGCCTAAACGTACCTAGAATGACTAG
The DNA here is from genome assembly GCA_016801875.1 of Solanum sitiens. NCBI lineage: Eukaryota > Viridiplantae > Streptophyta > Magnoliopsida > Solanales > Solanaceae > Solanum > Solanum sitiens. The sequence goes on along the minus strand of JABWTJ010000553.1, from coordinate 500,939 downwards.
ATTTGACTGGGTTCACATGGCTTGATGCGCGTGGAACCACACCTCAGAACCTATGCACCAGCCAATCCAACCAACTTGGTGAGTTAGTTGAGCTAGGCAAGGTTGGGTCCAGCTATGTAGGGCACCCGAATTAAAGAGATTCACCCGGGCGAGTTTTAACCGGACTTGAAAGGGGTAATCTTAGGTTTGGAGGGTCTAAGGGTAAAATGGTCTTTTCCATTCTAAGGGTAGTATTGTAATTACCCTATATATTTAATTAATAAATTAATTAATATAAAAAGTGGACAATTCGGGTAGGGTTGACCCGAATTGACCCAATTTCGCGAGAAGGGCTTCACCCGGGCTCGATCCTTGGTGGAAGAAATATTTAAGTTGAATTAATTGGTATTTAATTATCTGATTTAAGTAAGGGCATTTTAGTCTTGTCACTTAAGCCTTAGAAAATCATATTTTTATTCAAAATAACAAAGAGTCCTAGTTTGACTAAGTCCTTACCTAAAACTCCTACTCCTAAGCTTACTCTAACATCTCTCCACTCTCATTCTCATGATTCTCCACTCTAATTCTCACACTTCATTATCAGTAAAAGAACAAAATCAAAAGTTCATCACTCTTGAACAACTTGAACGCTAAAACTCAAAAGAAAAACTTAACTAAAAATGAAAAGCAAAAACATTGTTCTTGACGGGTTGTGCTTGAAGTTTCGTGGTGAGGCTTTGGTGTCGTGGGAGTTGGCTGTCCATTGGACCAGGTTTGGAGGGTGTTGATCGACAGAAGGTATGGTTTTTCTTCCACTTTACCGCTTTCCCAAGAGACCCTTAAGTTTTAGTTTATTCTAATCCAAAAACTGGGAATGTTTTCCCCTTGCATGTCCTTGTCACTAGCTCCCATCGATTGTTGTAGGGTGGGTATTTTTTCTGGTAGAAATTAGGGATGTAACGTGTTTTCGTGATGATTATGTTCATGTTTGTATGTTTGGATTTATGTGACTAATAATTATGTCTTTCTGAAATTATGTGATAAGTATGTGTGTGCATTGTGTAGGCCGTAACTATTGGGCATAAATTGAAGTGTGAAAAAGGCATGTTAAATCCTTGTATTTAATGTGTAAATGTTTGTAAAAATCGTGATGTTCATATGAGGTGTGATGTTATTGAATTGAGTGAAAACTCTTGGCTAAATGTAACCACGAAAATGCACCTAACAGTGTGAGAAACTTTCTTCGAATTTGTCCTAAAATCTACCATATAAAATGTTGAGAAAATGTACTGGAAAACGTGATAAAATTTTCAGATTGCTGGAAATTTGATTTTGGCTGAATAACTTGGAGAATTGGAGTTTCAAAAATTCTTTTAAAATATGTGAGGTCATCAGGGATTGAACCCGAGACCTCACTATATGTAGACTGCTGAAAAAATTGAATATTTAATGTGAGGTGAGGGGGATTCGAAATGGGGTAAGGCTGGTGAAGAAACAAAAGAAAAAAAGGGAAAATAAATAAAATAGGCAGAGTGGGGATCGAACCCACAACCCCTCGGATAGGTGAGAGAAGTAGGACAAAAAAAATAAAATATATAATGAGTTTGTGGGGGATCGATCCCACATCCTCTTAGTCTCAAACGAAAATAGAGAGGAAAGAAAAGAAAGAAAAAAGAAGTGTGGGCGTTGGGGATCGACCTCGGGTCCCCAAGCCAAAAATGCAAACCAAGAAAATTAAGTATGAGACTAAGTGTTGCTCAAGGGATTCGAAAACGGGTTCCCTTGCCCAATTCCGTATTGATACATAAGTCTTACGTGAATAAATATTTAATGAATGATGCCCATAGGGATCGAACTCGAGGCCTTGGCATACTTACAAGATGCATAAGTCTTGTACCGCATAATCTTGGGTAAGTATGAGTCACTTAGACGAATTATGAATGAAGCCTCATGGATTGTACGTATGGGTTAATAAGTCCAGCGTACATTTAAAAATAAGTGAACCTAAGATGTATATGATGAAATGATGTGATCCCAAGTGGGTTAAGTAAGAGTGTGAAATACACTAAAAGGCCAAGTGCATTGATATATGATGAAATGAACATTCACGTAATGGGGTGAGTAATTATGAAGAGCTAATTTGCTAAAGTGAATGAATGTGGTGACATTATGATAAGAGGCTAATATGAAAGACGAGATTAATCTCAAATGAGCCTAATAAGTGTTACCAAATATCATACTCACCTATGAGAGTGTACAACTAATAAAGAGACCAGTCTCTAAGAAACACTCTAATGAAAGTATTGAGATTAATACAAACTTAATACTAATGATGAGATCAGAAATCATCTAATTAGCAATGATGCCCTCATACTAGAAGCCAGCTTCTATGATGTGTGAGATGAATGTTATGGAACTTTATACGGAGCACCGATAGGATAGCTATGAGTCGTGATTCCTTCTTTCGGGAAGGCAGAGGTTCGTGTAAATCTCATGAGATGAGACTGTCAATTCAGGGGGGTATGGTTCTCCTTATATCTCCTAGTCTTTGAACCTATAAAGCCAACATAGGGTTCTAGCAGGGTTCAATTCCCTATATACGCTATCATGTTTTGGTTTCACTTTGGCCGGTGATTCCACCTCTTTTCGGTGTGGGGTAGACACTGGATTTCATGGAGCTCACATGATCTATGTCGGTTAAAGTTAAAGTTCCCAAAGAAAGAATGAGGTCAATCAAGTAATTCACACAATGAAATGAATGATACCAAAGGTGTTTGAATAGGATAATCAAGAGGTGAACTAGACTCAAGTAATGACACTAGGTCATTCTTAGTCATTGCACAGTGAACCCGAAGAGAGTCCTAAACAACATCCTAGGTATATAAATGAATGAAAAATGAAGTACGTATGAATGAATGAAGCGTACTCTGTGTTTGCTAAAGAAGACTCCCTAGTTGAGGTCCTATATGTTGAGCCTTCATCTGGGAAGTCCTAATGTTAAGTTCGTGATTCCAAGGTCTCACGACATACGAACAAATGATATATGATATATGTATGCGATAAATGAAGTATGTTATGTGTTGTTTCCAATATGAAAAGAATGATGATGCATGTTACTCTCATAGCTTGACTTTCCTAATCTGATTTGGCAAGTCCAACTGAGTTGGCTTTCCATAACTCATATCGTTAGGAGAGAGCTCTTCTTAATCATGCATGTCCTTGGTGTGTACTTGCATATACCCATACTTAGTACAAGTGTGTACTAATCCCATACAACCCTTTACTTTTAGGTCCAGGTGCAGGTGGATGCTAGAGCTTACGAAACTACGTTGAAGCTATCCAGACGTGGAGCATTCATTTGGACTTGGTAATGCCTCGTGCTTTCGAGGATGCTTATCTCTTATATTCTAGCTTAGATGTATGCATGAGCTAGTGAAGGATGTTCCACTAGCGTTTCTTTCTTACTTATTTTTAGACGTTGTATTGGTGCCATTTTGGCAAGTTTATATTAATGCATTTATGAACTATTTCCTTAATTTGAATATCTTATTATTAGATAGTTGTTGTGAACTGATGTGATATGATGCAATTCTTACTATGAAGTCTATGTATACTTCAAAGCAAATAAAAGTTTTAAATTTTCCGCTAAAATTAACCTATACGATGGAATGATGACGTATGTAGGCTTGTCTGCGACCTCTGAGAGGTCAACGACGCCGGTTTTGGCTAGGGTCTAGACCCAGTCGTGACAAACATGGTATCAGAGCATTAGGTTTAATTCCAAGGATAATAAGTTCACATCAACCACATCGAGTAGTTTCTAAGTTATGGTAGTGAAGTGCACCACTATCATGAATTAGAGACTGAATGATGTGTAGGAAAATTTCCCTTCTTCTGATCTTATCGTGCTTCCCTTAATGTCTGATTTCTTGGTGTTATGAACATATCTAACATCAATTCTTATTTTTTTTCACAAAATAAACACAAGGGGGAACGCTGGTCGGGGAAGAGTAGTAGTAGCTGCTGGGGGCAACCAAGTTCCACCCCAAGCTCCAGCTGCGGGAGTGGCTATGCCAGTTAACTCAGCTAGGTTGACTGATGCGGAGGTGCGGACATCTCTGGGACAGATGGATCAAGCCATCACTGTGCAGGCTCAGGCTATGATGGCCCAGGCCAACAGACAGGAGGTTCAGCGGGAGAACCCACCAGCCCACAATATGGCGAAAAGGTTGCGAGCTTTTACGAGGATGAATCCTCCAATCTTTACAAGATCTAAGACTATAGAGGATCCTCATGAGTTCGTGGAGGAGGTCCAGAAGATTCTGGTGGCAATGGGGGCCACGAAGATTGAGAAAGCTGAGCTGGCCTTGTACCAGCTGAAGGATGTTACAGATGCTTTGTGCAAGATGTGGCAAAATAGAAGAGCATTGGGCGGAGGACTGATCACATGGGAGCTGTTTAAGAAAACCTTTCTGGAGAGGTTTTTGCCCAGAGAGATAAGAGAGGCTATGGTTGAGGAGTTCATCAACCTTAAGAAGGGCTGGATGACTGTCAAGGAGTATTCCCTGAAATTTGTTAAATTGTCCAGGTATGCCACTTCCCTTGTGTCGAACAATAGGGACGAGATGAGCAGGTTCCTTACAGGAATCTCAGAGGAATTGGAGGAGAATTGTCGGGCTGCGATGCTCCACGATAGCATGGACTTGTCAAGGCTGATGGTGCATGTCCAGCAGGTTGAGGATAGCATGAAGAAGAGGAGAGTCCGTGGGGTCAGAAGGCCTAAACCTTCTTACGAGACAGGTTCCAGCAATGGTGGTGACAGGAGAACTTTTGGAGTTCGTGATCAGCCCAGATTTAAGAAAGGAAATCAGAGTTCATGGAACTCTAACTCTTAGAGGAGTGAAGCACCTAGAGGAGGCAGACCCGAGCCCAAGAAGGGCAATGGAGGTGATGTGCAGTGTCCCAGAAAGGAATGTGGCAAATGTGGCCATATTCAAAGTGGTAAATGCAGACTAGGGACAAATTCTTGTTTCGGTTGTGGAAAGAGCGGACACATGGTCAGGGACAGTCCACCGAATAGGGGTCAGGCTGGAGGTAATGCTCAGCCTAGGCCTAATCCCCAGAATGCTACTGCAGTCGAGCCTCGTAAGAGGAACATATTCTATGACTTGAAGAGTAGGGAGGAGCAGGAGAAGTCTGCTCATGGGGTCACAGGTATGCTACAAGTCTTCTCAACCTCTGTTTATGCTTTACTTGATCTAGGGTCTACGCCAAGACCTCTTACTGCCACTAATATCCGTAGCTTTCTAGGATTGGCTGGTTACTACCGCAGGTTCATAGAGGGTTTTTCTTCCATTGCTTCCCCACTGACAGTTTTTACTAAGAAGAAAGCCAAGTTCGAATGGGCGGAGACTTGTGAGAAGAGTTTCCAGGAGCTCAAGGACAAACTAACTTCAGCCCCAATGCTTACGTTGCCTAAATATGGTAAAAATAACACTATTTATTGTGACGTATCTAGCTTGGTTTGGGTTGTGTTCTTATACATGTTGTAAGGTGATAGCCTACGCGTCCAGACAGCTCAAGGTTTATGAGAAGAATTATCCCACTTATGACCTGGAGTTGGCAGCTGTGGTGTTTGCATTGAAGCTGTGGAGGCACTACTTGTACGGGGTGCATGTGGATGTGTTCACAGACAACAAGAGTCTCCAGTATGTTTTCACACAGAGGGAGTTGAATCTACGTCAGCGGAGATGGTTGGAGTTTTTGAAGGATTATGATATTAGTGTCCACTACCATCCAGGGAAGGCAAATGTTGTAGCTGATGCTTTGAGCAGGTTGAGCAAGGGGAGAACAACCCACGTTGATGATGGGAATAAGGATTTGGTAAAGGATGTACATAGACTGTCCAGACTGGGTGTGCGATTGATGGCTTCTACTAGTGGTGGTGTTTCAGTTCATCCCAGTCCTGAATCATCCTTGGTAGTTGAAGTCAAGAAGGGTCAGCATCTTGATCCTGTGTTGATGGAGTTGAAGGACACAGTGCTGATAAAGATGAATGAGTATTTTGCTTTGGGAGGTGACGGCATACTTAGATACTAGGACATGTTGTGTGTACCAAACGTGGATGATTTGCGGACCAAGATTGTTGCAGAGGCCCATGGTTCCAGCTATTCGATACTTCCAGGTTCAACCAAGATGTATCATGACCTCCAGCAGATTTATTGGTGGGATGGCATGAAGAATGACATTTCTGCATATGTGTCCAGGTGTCCTAATTGTCAGCAGGTTAAGGCAGAGCACCTTAAGCCTGGTGGTCTCACTCAGATGATTGAGGTTCCGACTTGGAAATAGGAGGCCATTAACATGGCCTTCGTGGTTGGTCTTCCGAGGACTAGGAGACAACATGACTTCATATGGGTTATTGAGGACATGATGACTAAGTCTGCCCACTTTATCCCTATGATGTCTACTTACAGGGCCGAGGATTATGCAAGACTCTACATTGAGGATATTGTGAGGTGGAATGGGATTCCTTTGTCTATTATTTTGGATAGAGGAACCCAGTTCACTTTGCATTTCTGGAGATCCTTCCAGAATAGCTTAGGCACGCAGGTAAAGCTCAGTAATGCTTTCCATCCTCAGACAGATGGGCAGGCAGAGCGCACCATTCAGATATTGGAGGACATGTTGAGGGCGTGTATGATCGACTTCAGAGGTAGTTGGGATAACCATCTACCATTGATAGAGTTCTCGTATAATAAAAGCTATCACTCCAGCATTGGGATGACACCGTTTGAGGCATTGTATGGTAGGAGGTGTAGGTCTCTAGTTGGGTGGTTCGAGGTTGGGGAGTCATCCATTTTGGGTCCAGAGATCATTCATGATGCCTTAGAGAAGGTCAGGGTGATTAGGTACAGGTTGGCTACTGTTTACAGTCGGCAGAAGTCTTATGCGGATAACAGGAAGAGGCCCTTAGATTTTGATGTTTGTGACCAGGTCTACTTGAATATATCACCCATGAAGGGGGTGATGAGGTTTGGATGTAAGGGGAAGTTAAGTCCGAGGTACGTTGGGCCATACGAGATTCTACAGCATGTGGGTGAGGTGGCCTATGAGTTGGCGTTGCCTGCGAAGCTAGCTTCTGTTCATCCAGTCTTTCATGTCTCTATGTTAAAGAAGTGACTTTGTGATCCAGCATCAATTCTGCCTATTGAAGGTTTGTGGGTTGATGAAGACTTGTCCTATGAGGAGGTTTCTGTTGAGATTTTAGATCGGCAGGTGAAGTGGCTGAGAAAAAAGGAGGTTGCCAGAGTGAAGGTATTGTGGAGCAACCATCTAGTTGAGGGTGCTACGTGGTAGGCCGAGGCCGACATGAGATCCCGCTATCGTCATCTTTTCAGCTCTTGAGGTTAGACTTCCTACTCTTAAGTCTAAGTTTCCTTATCTCCTCTATTTTTTGTTGCTATTGCTTGACTGTGTAAAGTACTTATGTTATGATATGACTGGCATTGTGCTAAATAATTAGAAGTGTCATTCGGGGACGAATGTTCCTAAGGGGGGGATAATGTAACAACCCAAAAATGACTATGCTAAGTAATGCCTATACGTTCCTAGAATGCCTAGATTAGACCGGGTTCACACGACTTGATGCGCGTGGAACTAGACCTCATAACCTATTCACCAGAAAAGTCAACCAACTTGGTAAGTTAGTTGATCTAGGCAAGGTCGGGTACAGCTATGTAGGGCACCCGAATTGAAGAGATTCACCTGGAGGAGTTTTAACCGGACTTGAAAGGGGTAATCTTAGGTTTGGAGGGTCTAGGGGTAAAACGGTCTTTTCCCGGCTAAGGGTAGTATTGTAATTACCCTAAATATTTAATTAATAAATTAATTAATATAAAAAGTGGACAATTCGGGTAGGGTTGACCCGAATTGACCCAATTTTGCGAGAAGGGCTTAACCCGGGTTCGATCCTTGGTGGAAGCAATATTTAAGTTGAATTAATTGGTATTTAATTATCTGATTTAAGTAAGGGAATTTTAGTCTTGTAACTTAATCCTTAGAAAATCTGATTTTTATTCAAAATAACAAAGTGTCCTAGTTTGACTAAGTCCTTACCTAAAACTCCTACTCCTAAGCTTACTCTAGCATCTCTCCACTCTCATTCTCACGATTCTCCACTCTCATTCTCACGCGTCATTATCAGTAAAAGAACAAAATCAAAAGTTCATCACTCTTGAAGAACTTGTACTCTAAAACTCCAAAGAAAAACTTAACTAAAAACGAAAAGCAAAAACATTGTTCTTGACTAGTTATGCTTGAAGTTTCGTGGAGAGGCTTTAGTGTCGTGGGAGTTGGCTGTCTGTTGGAGCAGGTTTGAAGGGTGTTGATCGACAAAAGATATGGGTTTTCTTCCTCTTTGTCCCTTTCCCAAGAGACCCTTAAGTTTCAGTTTATTCTAACAAAAAACTAGGAATGTTTCCCCGCTTCATGTCCTTGTGATTAGCTCCCATCGATTGTTGTAGGTTGGGTATGTTTGCTGGTAGAAATAAGGGATATAACGTGTTTTTGTGATGATTATGTTCATGTATGTATGTTCGGATTTATGTGAATGATAATTATGTCTTTCTGAAATTATGTGATAAGTATGTGTGTGCATTGTGTAGGCCATACATCTTGGGCATAAATTAAAGTGTGAAAAAGGCATGTTGAATCCTTGTATTTGATGTGTAAATGTTTGTAAAAATCGTGATGTTCATATGAGGTGTGATATTGTTGAATTGTGTGAAAAATCTTAGCTAAATGTAACCACTAAAATGCACCAAACAATGTACGAAATGTTCTTCGAATTTGTCCTAAAATCTACCATATAAAATGTTGAGAAAATGTACTGGAAAACATGATAAAATTTCCAGATTGCTGGAAATTTGGTTTTGGCTGAATAACTTGGAGAATTGGAGTTTCAAAAATTGTTTTAAAACATGTGAGGTCAGCAGGGATTGAACCCGAGATCTCACTATATGTAGGCTGCTAAAAAATTTAATATTTAATGTGAGGTGAGGGGGATTCGAAATGGGGTAAGGCTGGTGAAGAAACAAAAGAAAAAAAGGGAAAATAAATAAAATGGGGAGAGTGGGGATCGAACCCACAACCCCTCGAATAGGTGAGAGAAGTAGGAGAGACAAAAGATAATATATAATGAGGTTGTAGGGGATCGATTCCACATCCTCTTAGTCTCAAACGAAAATAGAGAGGAAAGAAAAGAAAGAAAAAAGAAGTGTGGGCGTTGGGGATCGACCTCGGGTCCCCAAGCCAAAAATGCAAACTAAGAAAATTAAATATGATACTAAGTGTTGCTCAAGGTATTTGAAACCGGGTTCCCTTGCCCAATTCCGTATTGATACATAAGTCTTACGTGAATAAATATTTAATGAATGCTGCCCATAGGGATTGAACTCGAAACCTTGGCATACATAGAAGATGTATAAGTCTTGTACCACATAATCTTGGGTAAGTATGAGATACTTAGACGAATTATGAATGAAGCCTTATGGCTTGTACGTATGGGTTCATAAGTCCAGCGTACGTTTAAAAATAAGTGAACCTAAGATGTATATGATGAAATAATGTGATCCCAAGTGGGTTAAGTAAGAGTATGAAATACACTAAAAGGCCAAGTGCATTGGCATATGATGAAATAAACATTCACGTAATGGGGTGAGCAATTATGAAGAGCTAACTTGCTAAAGTTAATGAATGTGGTGACAACATGATAAGAGGCTAATATGAAAGACGAGATCAATCTCAAATGAGCCTAATAAGTGTTACCAAATATCGTACTCACCTATAAGAGTGTAAAACTAATAAAGTGACCGACTCTAAGAAACACTCTAATAAAATTATTGAGATTAATACACACTTAATACTAATGATGAGATGAGAAATCATCTAATGAGCAATGATGCCCTCATGCTAGAAGACAACTTCTATGATGTGTGAGCTGAATGTAATGAAACTTTATACGGAGCACCGATAGGCTAGCTATGAGTCGCGATTCCTTCTTTCAGGAAGGCAGAGGTTCCTGTAAATATCATGAGATGAGATTGTCTGTTTAGGCGGGTATGGGTATCCTTATATCTCATTGTCTTTGAACATATGCAACCAACATAGGGTTCTAGCAGGGTTCAATTTCCTATATACGCTAGCATGTTTTGGTTTCACTTTGGCCGGTGATTCCACCTTTTTTCGGTGTGGGGTAGACACTGGATTTCATGGAGCTCACATGATCTATGTCGGTTTAAGTTAAAAGTTCCCAAAGAAAGAATGAGGCCAACCTCAAGTAATGCACACAATGAAATGAATGATACCAAAGGTGTTTGGATAGGATAATCAAGAGGTGAACTAGACTCAAGTAATGACACTAGGTCATTCTTAGTCATTGCACAATGAACTCGAAGAGAGTCCTAAACAACATCCTAGGTATATAAATGAATGAAAAATGAAGTACGTATGAATGAATGAAGCAGACTCTGTGTTTGCTAAAGAAGGGTCCCTAGTTGAGGTCCCATATATTGAGCCCTCATTTGGGAAGTCCTAATGTTAAGTCCGTGATTCCAAGGTCTCACGGCATACGAACAAATGATATATGATATATGTATGTGCTAAATGAAGTTTGTTATGTGATGTTTGCAATATGAAAAGATTGATGATGCATGTTACTCTCATAGCATGACTTTCCTAATCTGATTTGGCAAGTCCAACTGACTTGACTTTCCATAACTCATATCGTTAGGAGAGCGCTCTTCTTTATCATGCATGTCCTTGGTGTGTACTTGCATACACCCATACTTAGTACAAGTGTGTACTAATCCATACAACCCTTTACTTTTAGGTGCAGGTGCAGGTGGATGCTAGAGCTTACGAAACTACGTTGAACATATCCGGACGTGGAGAATTCATCCGGACTTGGTAGGCCCTCATGCTTTCAGAGATGCTTATCTCTTATATTCTAGCTTAGACGTATGCATGAGCTAGTGGAGGATGTTCCACTAGTGTTTCTTTCTTACTTATTTTCAGACGTTGTATTGGTGCCATTTTGGCAACTTTATATTAATGCAGTTATGAACTATTTCCTTTATTTGAATATCTTATTATTAGATGGTTGTTGTGAACTGATGTGATATGATGCAATTCTTACTATGAAGTCTATGTATACTTCAAAGCAAATAAAAGTTTTAAATTTTCTGCTAAAATTAACCTATACGATGTAATGATGACGTATGTAGGCTTGTCTGCGACCTCTGAGAGGTCAACGACGCCGATTTTGGCTAGGGTCTAGACCCCAGTCATGACAAACGTGGTATGAGAACATTAGGTTTTATTCCTAGGATAATAAGTTCACATCAACCATATCAAGTAGTTTCTAAGTTATGGTAGTGAAGTGCACCACTATCATGAATTAGAGACTGAATGATGCGTAGGAAAATTTCCCTTCTCTTGATCTTATCGTGCTTCCCTTAATGTCTAATTTCTTGGTGTTATGAGCGTAGATAACATCAATTCTTATTTTTTTCACAAAATGAACACAAGGTGGAACTCTGGTTGTGGAAGAGTAGGAGCAGCTGCTTGGGGCAACCAAGTTCCACCCCAGGCTCCAGATGCAGGAGTGGCCATGCCAGTTAACCCAACTGGGTTGACTGATGCGGAGGTGCAGACAACTTTGGGACAGATGGCTCAAGCCATAACTGTGCAGGCTCAGGCTATGACGGCCCAAGACAGCACACAGGAGGTTCAGAGGGAGATTCCACTGGCCCACAACATTCCGAACAGGTTGCGATATTTTACGAGGAGATCCAGTAAATTGTGGTGGCAATGGGGGCCACGGAGATTGAGAAAGCTGAGCTGGCCTCGTACCAGCTGAAGGATGTTGCACGGGCTTGGTGCAAGATGTGGCAGGATAGCAGAGCGTTGGGCGGAGGTCCGATCACATGGAAGCTATTTAAGACAGCCTTTCTGGAAAGGTTTTCCCCAGAGAGATGAGAGAGGCTAAGGTTGAGGAGTTTATCAACCTTAAGCAGGGATCGATGACTGTCAGGGAGTATTCCCTAAAATTCATTAAATTGTCTAGGTATGCCACTTTCCTTGTGTCGAACAACAGGGATGAGATGAGCAGGTTCCTTAGAGGAATCTCAGAGGAATTGGAGGAGGAGTGTCAGGCTACGATGCTCCATGACAGCATGGACTTGTCAAGGCTGATGGTGCATGTCCAGCAGGTTGAGGACAGCAGGAAGAAAAAGAGAGTCCGTGAGGTCAGAAGGCCTAACCCTTCTTACCAGACAGGTTCCAACAGTGGTGGTGGCAGGAGCACTTTCGGAGTTCTTGATCAGCCCAGATTTAATAAAGGGCATCAGATTTCAGGGAACTCTAACTCTCAGAGGAGTGCAGCACCTAGAGGAGGCAGACCCGAGCCCAAGAAGGGCAATGGAGGTGATGTGCAGTGTCCCAGAAAGGAATGTGGCAAATGTGGCCGTATTCAAAGTGGTGAGTGTATACTAGGCACAAATGCTTGTTTCGGTTGCGGAAAGAGAGGAAACATGTTCAGGGACAGTCCCCAGAATAGGGGCCAGGCTGGAGGTAATGCTCAGCCTAGTCCTGATTACCAGAATGCTACTGCAGAAGAGCCTTCTAAGAGGAAAAGATTTTACGCCTTTAAGGGGGCAGGGAGGAGCAGGAGAAGTCTGCTGATGTGGTCAGAGGTATGCTGCAAGTCTTCTCAACCTCTGTTTATGCGTTACTTGATCCACGGTCTACGCTTTCTTTTGTGACTCCCTTGCTTGCTCTTACTTTTGAAACACGACCTAAGGTTTTGTATGATCCTATCATAGTTAGTACTCCCTTAGGAGAAAATGTGAGAGCTGATAGGGTTTATAAAGACTGCCCAATAGTAGTATGTGGTAAGACTATGTGTGCAGACCTTGTTGAGTTACCCATGAATGACTTTGATATTATACTTGGTATGGACTGGATCCATAAATGTTATGCCTTCATGGATTGCCGTAGTAGGGTTGTGAGATTCTGTTTCCCTAATGAAGTAGAGCTGGTCTGGGAGGGGTACAATTCGAGTCGTTCAAGTCCCTTGATTTCGTACCTAAAAGTTAATAAAATGATGTCCAAGGGATTGTTATGCCATCTTGTGAGTGTCAATGATCTGGTTCATGACATTCCTTCCATAGACTCTGTGCTTGTAGTGAGTTAGTTCCAAGATGTTTTCCCCGATGATTTGCCTGGAGTCCCTCCCCCTCGAGAGATTGATTTTGGTATCGACCTAGATCCCGATACCAAACCTATTTCAATTCCTACCTACAGAATAGCTTTAGCTGAACTCAAAGAGTTGAAGCTCCAGTTAAAAGATCTCACTGATAAGGGCTTGATCCAGCCGAGCATATCCCCTTGGGGCGCAACAGTGCTATTTGTGAAAAAGAAGGATGGAACCCTTAGAATGTGTATCGATTATCGGTAACTCTACAAATTCACTATAAAGAACAAGTATCCACTTCCCAGAATAGATGACTTATTCGATCAGCTCCAAGGGTCTAGTTTCTTCTCGAAGATTGATCTTCGTTCCGGGCATCATCAGCTTAGGGTTAGGGATGAAGATATCCCAAAGACATCCTTTCGTACCCATGATGGTCAATATGAGTTCCTAGTCATGTCATTTGGTCACACTAATGCAACAACTATTTTTATGGACCTCATGAACCGAGTCTTCCGTGAATACCTTGATTCTTTCATTATAGTATTCATTGATGACATCCTCATCTACTCTAAGACAAAGGAAGAGAATGAACAACATATGATACTAACCTTGTAGGTACTTAGACAACATCAACTGTATGCCAAATTCAGCAAGTGTGAATTTTGGCTTAGATCAGTGACCTTCCTGGCACATGTTGTGTCCGATCAGGGTGTGGAGGTGGACCCCAGAAAGACTGAAGTTGTTAAGAACTGGCCAAGACCTCTTACTCCCACCTATATCCGTAGCTTTCAGGGATTGGCTGGTTACTACCACAGGTTCATGAAGGGTTTTTCTTCCATTGCTGCTCCACTGACAGCTTTGACTAAGAAGAAAGCCAAGTTCGAATGGGCGGAGACTTGTGAGAAGAGTTTCCAGGAGCTCAAGGACAGACTCACTTCAGCCCTAAGGCTTACGTTGCCTAAATGTGGTGAGAATTACACTGTTTATTGTGATGCATCTAGGGTTGGTTTGGGTTGTGTTCTTATGTAGGGTGGTAAGGTGATAGCCTACGCGTCCAGACAACTCACGGTTCATGAGAAGAATTATCCCACTAACGACCTGGAGTTTGCACCTGTGGTGTTTGCATTGAAGCTGTGGAGGCACTACTTGCACGGGGTGCATGTGGATGTGTTCACAGACCACAAGAGTCTCCAATACGTGTTCACACAGAGGGAGTTAAATCTACGTCAGCAGAGATGGTTGGAGCTGTTGAAGGACTATGACATAAGTGTCCACTACCATCCAGGGAAGGCAAATGTTATAGCTGATGCTTTGAGCAGGTTGAGCATGGGGAGTACAACCCACGTTGATGATGGGAAGAAGGAGTTGGTGAAGGATGTACACAGACTGGCCAGACTGGGTGTGCGGTTGATGGATTCTACTAGTAGGGGTGTTTCAGTTCATCCCAGTTCTGAATCATCCTTGGTAGTTGAAGTCAAGAAGGGTCAGCATCTTGATCCTGTGTTGATGGAGTTGAATGACTCAGTGCTGATAAAGATGAATAAGTCTTTTGCTTTGGAAGGTGACGGCATACTCAGATACCAGGACAGGATGTGTGTACCAGACGTGGATGATTTGCAGACCAAGATTGTTGCAGAGGCCTATGGTTCCAGGTATTCAATACATCCAGGTTCCACCAAGATGTATCATGACCTCAAGCAGATCTATTGGTGGTATAGCATGAAGAACGACATTGCTACATATGTGACCAGGTGTCCTAATTGTCAGCAGGTTAAGGCAGAGCACCTTAAGCCTGGTGGTCTCACTCAGATGATTGAGGTTCTGACTTGGAAATGGGAGGCGATTAACATGGACTTCGTGGTTGGTCTTTCGAGGACTAGGAGACAGCATGACTCCATATGGGTTATTGTGGACAGGATGACTAAGTCTTCCCACTTTATCCCTGTGAAGTCTAGTTACAGGGCCGAGGATTATGCGAGACTCTATATTGAGGAGATTGTGAGGTGGCATGGGATTCCTTTGTCTATCATTTCGGATAGAGGAGCTCAGTTCACTTCGCATTTCTGGAGATCCTTCCAGAAGATCTTAGGCACGCAGGTAAAGCTCAATACTGCTTTCCATCCTCAGACAGATGGGCAGGCAGAGCGCACCATTCAAACATTTGAGTATATATTGAGGGCGTGTGTGATCAACATCAGAGGTAGTTGAGACGACCATCTACCATTGATAGAGTTCTCGTATAATAACAGCTATCACTCAAGCATTGGGATGGCATCGTTTGAGGCACTGTATGGTAGGAGGTGTAGGTCTCCAGTTGGGTGGTTCGAGGTTGGAGAGTCATCCATTTTGTGTCCACAGATCATTCATGATGCCTTAGAGAAGGTCAGGGTGATTAGGGACAGGTTGGCTACTGCTTATAGTCGGCAGAAGTCTTATGGGGATAACAGGAAGCGGCCCTTAGATTTTGATGTTGGTGACCAGGTCTACTTAAAGATATCACCCATGAAGGGGGTGATGAGGTTTGGAAGGAAGGGGAAGTTGAGTCCGAGGTACGTTGGGCCATACGAGATTCTACATCGTGTAGGTGAGGTGGCCTATGAGTTGGCGTTGCCTGCAGAGCTAGGTTCTGTTAATCCAGTCTTTCAAGTCTCTATGTTAAAGAAGTGCCTTGGTGATCCAACATCGATTCTGCCTGTTGAAGGTTCGTGGGTTGATGAAGACTTGTCCTATGAGGAGGTTCTTGTTGAATTTTAGCCCGGCAGGTGAAGCGGCTGAAAAACAAGGAGGTTGCCACAGTGAAGGTATTGTAGAAGAACCATATAGTTGAGGGTGCTACATGGGAGGCCAAGGCCGACATGAGATCTCGCTATTCTCATCTTTTCAGCTCTTCAGGTTAGACTTCCTACTCTTAAGTCTAAGTTTCCTTATCTTCTCTATTCTTTATTGCTATTGCTTGACTGTGTAAAGTACTTATGTTATGATATGACTGGCATTGTGCTAGATAATTAGAAGTGTCATTTGGGGACGAATGTTCCTAAGGGGCGGATAATATAACAACCCAAAAATAACTATGCTAAGTAATGCCTAAACGTACCTAGAATGCGTAGATTAGATCGGGTTCACACGGCTTGATGCGCGTGTAACCAGACCTTAGAACCTATGCACCAGCCAAGCCAACGAACTTGTCGAGTTAGTTGAGCTAGACAAGGTCGGGTCCAGCCATGTAGGCCACCCGAGTTGAAGAGATTCACCTAGAGGAGTTTTAACCGGACTTGAAAGGGGTAATCTTAGGTTTGGAGGGTCTAGGGGTAAAATGGTCTTTTCTAGGCTAATGGTAGTATTGTAATTACCCTAAATATTTAATTAATAAATTAATTAATATAGAAAGTGGATCATTCGGGTTGGGTTGACCTGAATTGATCCAATTTCGCGAGAAGGACTTCACCCGGGTTCGATACTTGGTGGAATCAATATTTAAGTTGAATTAATTGGTATTTAATTATCTGATTTAAGTAAGGGCATTTCAGTCTTGTCACTTAAGCCTTAGAAAATCAGATTTTTATTCAAAATAACAAAGAGTCCTAGTTTGACTAAGTCCTTACCTAAAACTCCTACTCCTAAGCTTACTCTAACATCTCTTCACTCTAATTCTCATGATTCTCCACTCTAATTCTTACGCTTCATTATCAGTAAAAGAACAAAATAAAAAGTTCATCACTCTTGAAGAACTTGTACGCTAAAACTCAAAAGAAAATCTTAACTAAAAATGAAAAGCAAAAACATTGTTCTTGACGGGTTGTGCTTGAAGTTTCGTGGTGAGGATTTGGTGTCGTGGGCGTTGGTTGTCCATTGGATCAGGTTTGGAGGGTGTTGATCGACAAAAGGTATGGATTTTTTTCCTCTTGGTCCCTTTCCCAAGAGACCCTTAAGTTTCAGTTTATTCTAATCCGAAAACTAGGAATGTTTCCCTGTTGCATGTCCTTGTCACTAGCTCCCATCGATTGTTGTAGTTTGGGTATATTTGCTGGTAGAAATTAGGATGTAACATGTTTTCGTGATGATTATGTTCATGTATGTATGTTCGGATTTATGTGACTAATAATTATGTCTTTCCGAAATTATGTAATATGTATGTGTGTGATTGTGTAGGCCGTAAATCTTGGGCATAAATTGAAGTGTGAAAAAGGCATGTTTATTCCTTGTATTTGATGTGTAACTGTTTGTAAAAATTGTGATGTTCATATGAGGTGTGATGTTGTTGAATTGAGTGAAAACTCTTGGCTAAATGTAAGCACTAAAATGCACCTAACAATGTACGAAATGTTCTTCGAATTTGTCCTAAAATCTACCATATAAAATGTTGAGAAAATGTACTGGAAAACGTGATAAAATTTCCAGATTGCTGGAAATTTGGTTTCTGCTGAATAACTTGGAGAATTGGAGTTTCAAAAATTGTGTTAAAATATGTGAGGTCATCAGGGATTGAACCCGAGACCTCACTATATATAGGCTGCTGAAAAATTTAATATTTAATGTGAGGTTAGGGGAATTCGAAATGGGGTAAGGCTGGTGAAGAAACAAAAGAAAATAAGGGAAAATAAATAATATGGGGAGAGTGGGGATCGAACCCACAAACCTTCGGATTGGTGAGAGAAGTAGGAGAAACAAAAGAAAATATATAATGAGGTTGTGGGGAATCGATCCCACATCCTCTTAGTCTCAAACGAAAATAGAGAGGAAAGAAAAGAAAGAAAAAAGAAGTGTGGGCATTGGGGATCGACCTCGGGTCCCCAAGCCGAAAATGCAAACCAAGAAAATTAAATATGATATTAAGTGTTGCTCAAGGTATTCAAAACCGGGTTCCCTTGCCCAATTCCGTATTGATACATAAGTCTTACGTGAATAAATATTTAATGAATGCTTCCCATAGGGATCGAACTCGAGACCTTGGCATACTTACAAGATGAATAAGTCTTGTACCACATAATCTTGGGTAAGTATGAGTCACTTAGACGAATTATGAATGAAGCCTCATGGCTTGTACGTATGGGTTCATAAGTCCAGCGTACGTTTAAAAATAAGTGAACCTAAGATGTATATGATGAAATGATGTGATCCCAAGTAGGTTAAGTAAGAGTGTGAAATACACTAAAAGGCCAAGTGCATTGGCATATGATGAAATAAAAATTCACGTAATGGGGTGACTAACAATGAAGAGCAAATTTGCTAAAGTTAATGAATGTGGTGACAACATGATAAGAGGCTAATATGAAACATGAGATCAATCTCAAATGAGCCTAATAAGTGTTACCAAATATCGTACTCACCTATGACAGTGTAAAACTAATAAAGAGACCAGTCTCTAAGAAGCACTCTAATGAAAGTATTGAGATTAATACACACTTAATACTAATGTTGAGATGAGAAATCATCTAATGAGAAATGATGACCTCATGCTAGAAGCCAGCTTCTATGATGTGTGAGATGAATGTAATGGAAATTTATACGGAGCACCGATAGGCTAGCTATGAGTCGCGATTCCTTCTTTCGGGAAGGCAGAGGTTCGTGTAAATCTCATGAGATGAGACTGTTTGTTTAGGCGGGTATGGGTCTCCTTATATCTCCTAGTCTTTGAACCTATCCAGCCAACATAGGGTTCTAGCAGTCAATTTCCTATATACGCTAGCATGTTTTGGTTTCACTTTGGCCGGTGATTCCACCTCTTTTCGGTGTGGGGTAGACGTTGGATTTCATAGAGCTCACATGATCTATGTCGGTTAAAGTTAAAGTTCCCTATGAAAAAATGAGGCCAACGTCAAATAATGCACACAATGAAATGAATGATACCAAAGGTATTTGGATAGGATAATCAAGAGGTGAACTAGACTCAAGTAATGACACTAGGTCAATCGTAGTCATTTCACAGTAAACCCGAAGATAGTCCTAAACAACATCCTAGGTAGACAAATGAATGAAAAATGAAGTACGTATGAATGAATGAAGCAGACTCTGTGTTTGCTAAAGAAGGGTCCCTAGTTGAGGTCCCATATGTTGAGCCCTCATTTGGGAAGTCCTAATGTTAAGTCCGTGATTCCAAGGTCTCACGGCATACGAACAAATGATATATGATATATGTACGTACTAAATAAAGTATGTTATATGTTGTTTGCAATATGAAAAGAATGATGATGCATGTTACTCTCATAGCATGACTTTCCTAATCTTATTTGGCAAGTCCAACTGACTTGGCTTTCCATAAATCATATCGTTAGGAGAGAGATCTTATTAATCATGCATGTCCTTAGTGTGTACTTGCATACAGCCATACTTAGTACAAGTGTGTACTAATCCTATACAACCCTTTACTTTTAGGTGCAGGTGCAGGTGGACGCTAGAGATTACGAAACTACGTTGAAGCTATCCGGATGTGGAGCATTCATCCGGACTTGGTCGGCACTCATGCTTTAAAGGATGCTTATCTCTTATATTCTAGCTTAGACGTAGGCATGAGCTAGTAGAGGATGTTCCACTAGCGTTTCTTTCTTACTTATTTTCAGACGTTGTATTGGTGCCATTTTGGCAACTTTATATTAATGTAGTTATGAACTATTTCCTTCATTTGAATATCTTATTATTATATGGTTGTTGTGAATTGATGTGATATGATGCCATTCTTACTATGAAGTCTATGTATACTTCAAAGTAAACAAAAATTTTAAATTCTCCGCTAAAATTAACCTATACGATATAATGATGACGTATGTAGGCTTGTTTGCGACCTCTGAGAGGTCAACGACGCCGGTTTCGGCTAGGGTCTAGACCCCAGTCGTGACATTCCAGTTGGAAGTAGGCTTACCATCGAGTTGGACTAGCATTCAACGTACCCTCATATCCTCCATAGGTTCATAAGTCCCCTCTGTGGGGCATCATATTTAGTAATCACGCAAGTCATGCCTTTATATCCCTTCCGTGGTATATTAAGTCCTCTCGATATGGTGTATACATCGGACACCACCTTTACCTTATGTGTTGTTGTGTCGGTTAATAGTAGCTCCCATAGTTAGACTCTAGTGCATTGACAAGGTTTTCAGTTATACTTCTGTATTCAGTCTCAGCATGTTATGTTCATGATAAGTAATTAGACATTGCGTTTAGCCTAGTTTTCAAGTATATTTTAGAATCTATGTTTCTTTTCAGATTATTTTATTGCTTAGTTACATTTGTTCAACTTATGTATTTGTTCAGCTATATTCCATATCATACATGTTTAATACATTCCAAGGACTGATGCATACTCGGCGCTACATCCTGTCATGATGTAGGTTCAGGTTCTCAACATCCATATCACGCATCGATCGATTCTCGATTTGTATTTAGCCGCTTCAGCGGTGAGTCCTCATACTTCGAGGACAATAAACATGTTTTCTATTTCATTCTTTCATTTAAGTTTTAGTTTTCTAGGGTTAGCATGGAATATGTCCCAGCATCTCTAGTCAATAGAAGATTTTCGAGACAAAGTATTACATTCAACTTTAGTTTTGAGTGATTATTTAGAATCATTAAACTCCGAGTATATTTATATATTCAATTTTCGATATACCCCACTATCAGTAATAAATTGATTTAGATTCTTCATTAGTTAATATTTTCATAGATATATTTAGTTTGCTTATGATATGAAAGCTCAGGGTTAGTTTAGGGTCATGGGGGTAGCCTTAGGGAGTGCAAACATGGTACAGGAGCATTAGTATCAAGAGTCCTAAGATGTCTTAAAGATGCACTAAGTAGAGTCTTTTTCATGGGTGTGAAGTGCACCATATCTAATGAGAGGGAGGTTGCAAACTGTTTTAAGAAAAAACTTCACTCTTTTTTTCTACTCTTATCGTGCGTGAGGTACAATCCAATTTATCCATTCTATTATGTTATTATGCATTTCAAATCATTCCTCTTCATAAAAATAACGCCTGGAATGCTTATACACACAACACAAAGTTTCAGACCATGAGGTTTAAAATGCAAAGTTTCAGAATGATATATAGTTCTTTTCTAAAAATGTAGCCATCTAGAACTATTGGCAGGTCCAAGTTCCTACTAACGCCTGTGTTGGGTAAACTGCAACTACAGTTTAAGATTTTGTTAGGATGAATACGCCTGATTTTTTAGAGTCGCAAGTTTTTGAGAACCCCCAGAATCTAATTGTTGACGTCAAGAAAATCTTTTGAGTAATGCAAGTGACTGGTAATGATAGGGTAGAGTTTGCTCATATTTGGTTCACTCAGTGGAAAGACAAAAGTGGAGCGGATGCATCTCCTGTGACTTGAGAGTGCTTTTATAACGTCCCTAAAAATGAGCTAGGTTGAAATAGAGACTAACACTTGTTTCATGATGTTTTAAAGTCATAAAATGGTTAATAATAGTGTTCTTAGTCAGTAAATAAAGTTTGGAAGTGTTTGGAGGTCAAATGTTCAAGAACGTCCAAGATGTTCGGAAACTAGTCGAAGTTTAACTAGTGTGTCGTAGTGTTTTGTAGTAATGTTTTGGGGGATGGTTTGAAGGTAAAATTCAGTACAGAGGGTTCCTAGGTTTAGACTGATATACAAAGGGTCAAAACGTCCGAGAATCACGCCCGGGGGACCAACAAAAGGGTCCCTAAAGAGGACCCAAACTTGGACTGCCGCGGGAGCCTATTTTAGACAGTAGATGCGCGTCGTGCAGCTGTCAGGATTGGGAAAAAGTTTTTCCCTGCGTCGCGGGTATTTCACCAACCATTTTGTCCAAGAATTTTATAAAAATAAGATTTTGAAGTGCCTCAGCGACGCGCAGTAAAGTCCCAGATTTCGTTGCGTCGTTTTAAAGTCAAATTTGAGTTTGTTAATTTGTCCAATAAATGTAGGGGTCTGTTGGGTAATTTAGGGGTGCATTATGGACGGTTATAGGACCTATTTAAACCTCTAAAATCACAAATTAAGGAAAAAAACCTCAACTCAAAACAAAACCTCTCTATTCACTCTCTCCAAAACCTCTATTTTTGAAGCTTTGAAGCACCAAGGAAGAAGATAGATTTCTCAAGTTTTTATCCATCAATCTTGTGGGCTTTTCATCACAATTAAGGTATGGTTATTCATCCTTAAAACCTCTTTCTTCATGTAGTCAATTCCAATTATTTTCAAAGATGACCAAAAACATGAATTGTCCAATTTTGTGATCTAGCCATGGGTTCTTGCATAAATGGTTTTGGATAAATGTTTTAGGATTGAATTGATGTTAATGCAATGTTTTAAAGCTATAATTACTATGAACCCATGCAAACCATGCAATCCTAGTTTTGACTATTTTATGGGTTAAGTAATCTTGTCTTAATGCTTATGAATTCTAGTGTAGTTTTCTATGGACTATTGAATGATGTAAGAATTGTATTGAATTGATGTATAGGTTGTCTTAGATTGATAAATCTATATTGAATTGACCTAAATTCATTGAGTATTATGATTTTTGTATTGAATTTATGATCATGGCCTTGGGTAAGGGCCTTTTAGTATTGTATTGGATGATTTAGCTATGGATTGAAGTGGTGAGAATGGATTGTAGTGGTGAGAATAGATTGGTGGTACACTTCCCTAATTCTCTTTATTTTATGTAATTTAGTCTTGAATTATGTTGTGATTGGAATGGTGCACTTATGGTGGCGGTGTTATGTGCATTACTTGTGAATTATGTGGCCTCTTCGGAGTTACTTTATGTATTATAATGACCATGGCCTTGTTGGCCACTACTTGATATATTATGATGATTTGTATAGTTGAATTATGTAAAGTATGATCGTATCTATATATTTGTGATTAAGGTAATAGTATTTGTTCTTTTATTTATGATGTTAGGTGATCATGTTAGATTATGGCTATGTCCTTGTATGTGTAGTCTTAAAGTTAATGCATGATTCTTCCTACTTGATTATGTGAGTCTTATGATGGTTATATTGATGATATTATAGTATCAAATATGGTAACATATAGATGATGTTGGTTATGCCTTTGTGCTTATAGAATGATATGATATATGTGAAGATGTGTGTGTCTTGTCTTGGTAGACTTGTGTCCCTTACTTGATACATGTACATTATGAAAATGAACATATTGACTTAGTAGGCTTATGCACCTTTGTCTTTTATGAGTATGGATGAATGTTGAATTAAAGTCTAGGATCGGCAGACCTAAGATGGTGACCTTCTAAGCATGACAATTATGTGGAACCTTCTATATAGAAAGAAAGTTAAGAATGAGCTATCCTTATAGACCATTGAGTGGCAGCCCTAGTGGACCCATCTCTGCTAGGTGTACTATGACTAGGTAATGACTAAGAGATGGTACCTTTTTATATGCCCCTTTTTATTGAACTTACTCTACTAGAACAAAGGCTAGCACCGAGTGAATATGTTATGGTTTGTAGCTCTACTTAAGAAGGATATTAGAGTACAATGTATCTCTACTTGAGAATGAGACTAGAGTGCATAAAAGACCTTGATATTTCTTACCCATGTGTCTACATGGGATGTATCGTAGTTCTACCATTGGCAAGTAGAACACCCTCCATCGGAGTAGGTTTATGACTCCGGATTCCATGCCTAGCTAGTATGGTCTATGTAGGTTATTGCCTATTCTCATTATGTGGGATACATGCTAGTGTTGGATAAGTACTATGAAGTTTAGGTAGTGGAATGAGACGCTATCTAGACATTGAACAATTAGGCTTTTAAGATGTTAGTGTGTGAGTACCGTAGGTCATCTGAAAGACCATTATGTGAGTGTCCATAAGAGATTAATGTTTTGTAAATGAATTAATGAACATAATGACTTTAGTAAAGAAATGTTAATGAAAAAAGTACTTATCTAGAGTAGCTTTGAGGATTGCTTAGGTAGGCATTAAGAAGGTATATGGGCGGTCTCTTCATGTCTTACGTAGGTGAGTCTTAGAGTAATTCTAGGTAGGGAGTTTAACAAATAAAGTAAGAATGATCTTATCTTAGGTAGTCTTAAGGATCATTTAGGTGTGCTTAGAGAGGGTGTATGGGTGTTCTCTCTCCGTCTCACTTAAGTGAGTCTTAGGATAACCTTTGTTGAGAGGGTTGCAAGCTAAAATAGGTCACTGTGAAGTTGAACTTATTTCACTGTAAAGTGACATAGTTAACTGTAACATTCTTCAGTATTTGATAAAATGCTTATGTTATATCTTATATGTTTCTAAGGTGTTAAATGTTGTTCTTATGCTTATACTATGATGTTTTAATAAAAAAGAGCATGTTTTATACAAATGTCCGTTTCTCATGATTTTATGCATTATGTCATACTTAGTACAAGTGTTTGTACTAATTCCATACATTTTGTCTATCTCTAAAGGTGTAGGTTGAATTTGAGAGGAGTCTCGAAGTGGAAGCTTGGATTAGTGTTCATTCAAGCAAAGAGTTGGTATGTCCTCACTAGATTTGAGGACATCTTGATGTTTAGATTTCCTTATTGAAAATATTGTAATAGACTTAACTATTTTCTATATGATAAAGTTTGGGTCATGTCCCAATATATTCGTATGTCTAAGATGGCGACTTTGAGACTTAGCCTTTGATTATGTTTTTCTATAAAAGAGATATTTTGAAGTATTATTATTTCGTGTGAAAAGTTTTAATTCTGCACTACTTTACATACATGTGTGCCATAATGGTACGAAAGGGCTTGTACAAGACCTCCGAGAGTTTGGGTATGTCGTGTTTCGATTAAAGAATGCCCTAACTTCTAGGGGGTACTCTCGGGTCGTGACAACTTTACTGTAGCTTTTCTTGACAGTTTTTTCCTAAGAGAGTTGGGAGGGGTAAAATATCAAGAGTTCATGATTTCGAGGCAAGGTACCATGTCAGTCCAAGAGTACAGGCTGAAGTTCATAGAGATACCTAGGTATGCTCCACACATGGTTGCCGATCCCAAGGCACAAATGACTAAGTGTTTTTGGGGGTATCTGACTTGGTGAAGACGAAGTACAAGAATGATATGTTGTTAGAGGATATGAATATATCTAGTCCTATGACTCATGCTCAGCAGGTTGAGGGAGATAATCTTAGGAAACTGGCTAAGACAACAAGAAATCTAAAAAGGGGAACTATGAATACTCTCAGCAGAAATTGGGTGGTGGAAGTCGCTCACAATTTCACAGAGATCTTCAGCTCCAACACCTTCGTGAGCTTGTGCTCCATCCCTAAGGTTTCAACCAGATTATAAAGGTAGGACATCAGTCTCTAAGTCTAAGGGGAGTGATTCAGGTAACATGACTTCCCAACTTGTCCAATGTCTGGTAACAAACATCAGGGAGAGTGTGTTTTAGGGAAGGAAAGATTATTTGGGTATGTTGAGTCTGGCAATAGGTTTAAGGATTTTCCTTCTTCTAGACAAGACAATGAGACAATAATAATAGGGATCAATCTATAGCTCTAACAACACAAAAAATTCACCAAATTGAGCCGACTTTTTCATCTAATACATGTGGCGTCCAACGCCAGAACAGGTTGTATGCTCTCCAGGTTCACTAAGAGCAAAATATTCTCCTCATGTGGTCATTGGTACGTTACGAGTCTTTCATTTAGATGTTTCTGGGTTGTTAGATATATGGTCTAACATTCTTTTATAACTCCCTATATAGTAGTAAACTTGGGTGTTAGTCGAAAAAATCTCTAACAACCCTTCTTCGTCTCTACTCCAGTTGCTGACTCAATTATAGGTCAACGGGTATACTGAAATTTCTCTATCGCAGTCTCTCATAAAGTTACCTCAACAGATCTTGTAGAAGTAGAAATGATAGACTTAGATATAATTACAGGCACATATTGGTTACATTCCTGGTATGCCTCAGTCAATTGTAGAACCATAAATTGTTCGGTTTCAATTCCCAAACAAGTCAGTCTTAGAATGGATGTATAGTAGCTCAGTGCCTATAGGTCAATTTATCTCTTACCTTAATTCTAGAAAAATGATCTCCAGAGGGTATACCTATCTTCTTGTGCGGGTTAAGGATTCAAACTCTTAAACCCAAACTCTCGAGTCAGTTCCAGTAGTAAATGAATTTCAAGTAGTATTTCCACAAGCTCTTCCTGGAGTTCCTTCCAAAAGGGAAATCCACTTCTGAATTGATCTCTTTCCACATAATTAGCCTATTTCAATTCACCCTTATAAAATGAATCTGATTAGATTAAGGAATTGAATAAACATTTGAAAGACCTTCGAGAAAAAGGCTTCATCAGACCAAGTATCTTTCATAGGGTGGTCTAGTGTTGTTTGTGAAAAAGAAAGATGGTTCCCTCGGAATGTGCATTAACTATCGTTAGTTGAACAAAGTCACAAGAAACAATAAGTAACCTATCCCCAGGATTAATGACTTGTTTGACCAATTTTAGGATGCTAGTGATCTTTTGAAGATAGACCTCAAATTCGGTTATCATCGACTGAGAATCAGACACAGTGACATGCCGAAAACATCCTTTAACACTCGGTATGGTCAATATTAACTTGTAGTTATGTAATTTGGACTAACCAATGCTTCTGGAGATTTCATGGATTTAATAAGTATGGGATTTTATGCAGTATTTTGACTTGTTCATTACCATCTTTTTTATGATACCCTCATTTAGTCTATGAATGTGGAGGTGGATTCCATTCATCTAAGTGTTGTTTCTGTAAACTCTCTAAGATCCCCAGTTATTTGCTAAGTGTAGCAAATGTAAATTTTTGTTAAAATTAGTTGCTTTCTTTGATCATATGGTATCTATCGAGGGAATATGAATGTATTCTCAAAAAATAAAGGGAGTGAAACAGTTGCCAAGACCCACCTCTAAACCATATATTAGAAGTTTCTTGGGCTTGGTCGGTTATTACAGGAGATCTGTTAAAGGATTTTCATTCATAGC
This sequence comes from Solanum sitiens, assembly GCA_016801875.1. Taxonomy (NCBI): domain Eukaryota; kingdom Viridiplantae; phylum Streptophyta; class Magnoliopsida; order Solanales; family Solanaceae; genus Solanum; species Solanum sitiens. Next base: position 473,763 of record JABWTJ010000553.1, on the reverse strand, counting down.
TTCCCCCATTGACCAATTTGACTCAAAAAACATTAAGTTTTAGTGGTCAGATGAATGAGAGAAGAGCTTCTCATAACTGCAAACTAGGTTGACTACAACTCCCATTTTGCTCTACAAGATAAAATGGTCATGTGATCTATTGTAATGCAGCGGAGTCGGCGTAGGTTGTAAGTTGATGCAGTGAGGTAAGGTCGTAGATTATGCTTTTAGACAGATTAAGGCCTATGTGAAGAACTATACCAGTCATGACCTCAAGCTTGCAGCAACTGTATTTGCCCAAATGATTTGGAGACATTACTTGTGTGGTGTTCACGTTGATGTGTTCACATGCAATAAGAGCATCTTATAAGTGCACCCAGAAGGAGTTGAATCTTCCTTAGAGGAGATGTGTTGAATTCGTCACAGACTATTACATGAATGTGCTTTACCATCTTGGTAAGGCAAATGTAATGGCTTACACTCTCAACAAGACTATCTGTGGTTGGTGTAGCACATGTTGAGGAAGAAAGAAAGGAATTAGAAAAATATGTACACTGACTTGCTCGCTTAGGAGTTGGCCTTAAAAATATGTTAAATGGTGGTGTGCTAGTTGAGAATAGATTATAATCTTCATTGGCAGTAGAAGTTCAGGAAAAATAGTATAGTTATCAGGTTTTCTCTCAAGGGGGAAATGGTGTGCTTTGTTACCGGGGTTGCTTATGTGTTCCTAATGTGAGTGAGTTTAGGGAGAATATTATTTAAAAATCTCATAAATCCAGGTACTCAATACATGTAGGTGCCACTAAGATGTATCGTGATCTAAGTGTACTATTTTGGCAAAATAACATCAAGAGGGACACAACAGATTTTGTGGCTTAGTGTTCTAATTGTCAACATGTTAAGATAGAACATAAAAAATCAGGAGGTATGACTCAAGAGATTAACATTCTTACATGAATTTAGGAAGTGATAAACATGGACTTCATTATGCGTTTACCTGGTACTCACATCCAACATGACTCAATTTGGGTAATAGTAGACTGAGTTACTAAGTCCCCTCACTTCTTGACTGTCAAGACTACATTATCAAAGAATGATTACACTAAAGTCTACATTAATGAGATACTCAAGTTACAGTGGTCCCTCTACCTATCATCTCATATAGAGGTCCTCAATTTACCTCTCATCTCTAGAAATCATTTCACATAGGTCTTTGTAGTCAGGTAAATCTTAGTAAAAAATTTCATCCAGACATGAATGGTCATGCACAATGTAATATTTAGACCTTAGGAACATGTTGAGAGATTGCGTCATCAATTTCAAGGGTAGTTGGGTCGATCACCTACCTCTCATATAGTTCGCCTATAATAATATCTTTTATTCGAGCATTCAGATGGCCTCTTATGAGGCATTATTCATGCGTAGATGCAGATGTCCAATTTGTTGGTTTGAAGTATATGAAGCAGCACTGCTTGGGCTAGATTCGGTTCAGGAAGCTATGGAAAAAATTCAGCTCACAAGAGATAGAGTTAAAACCGCTCAGAGTCATTAGAATTCTTATGCATATGTGAGAAGAAGGGACTTAGAGTTGGACATAGATTATTGTTTTTCTAAAAATGTCACATATGAAAGGAAAACTCCATCCTATACATGTAGGTCCTTACAAAACTCTTAATAGGGTTGGTAACGTTGCTTATGAGTTAGAGTTGCCAATAGAAGTAGCAGCAGTCGATCCAATCTTTCACATTTCCTTGTTAAAGCAGTGTGCGGGTGATCAGACATCCATAGTACCATTAGAGAGTGTGGATGTGAAAAAAAAGTCTCACTTATAAAGAGGAGTTAGTTGAATTCTTAACCGTCAGTTTCATAGGTTGAGAAACAAAGAAGTTATTTCAGGGAAGGTTTTGTTGAGAAGTCAGTTCGTAGAAGAGTTACTTGGGAAGCAGAAGAAGCTATAAAGGCCAAGTGCCCTCATATATTTCCTTCCAATTCTGTTTTATCTTTAGGGAATAGTTCCTCTCCAGTCTCTCAGTATACTCTTGCATATATTCAGACTTCGTATAATGTTCCTTAATTTGTTCTTCATTTTTAGAATTTTTGTATGTTCTTGGAACTCAATTCAGTCAAATATCAGTATGTAGTACTTAGTGGTAGGTATTGAAGATCCATCTCTCAATACCCAAATATTTTATGATTCATTCGAGGATGAATTTTCCCAAACGAGAGATATTGTAGCGCTAAAGAACTATAGAAAAAAGGTGAACCACGAAGGTGTTCATGGGCCATGTTCAGGATCGCGGTCCGTCATCCTCATCGTGGTTCACACCCTCCCATGAGTGGTGGACCACGGGACCCTTCACGAGTCGTGGATCCCCCTAGGAGTCATGGGAAGGCGCGTGAAGGTGAGATAAAGCCATCTGAGCTCAAGCTTCAATACACAAAGCCCACTACTGGTCGTGGTCTTGATGACGAGTTATGGATAGGTACATCGTCCTGATCCAACAAAACCACGGCTCAATTGAAGGATCAAGGTAGCTTTCACGGTCAGTGGTCCTCCACACGGGCAATAGTTAGGCTCGTGAAGCGGAACCAGTGGGACCCTAGCCCCGAGCAAAGAACCACGGTGGCCTTCACGGTATGTGGTCGTTCACACTGTCCATGAAGTGGAACGTAGAGGGGAATGCTAGAATCAGTAGCCATTGTCAAAGAATCCATGACCCACTCGACGGTCCGTGGTACCTTTGACGGTCAATAAGTGGCTCCATGGAAGGACCCCGTCGTCTATTATTTTAGGGTTGTGTTTGTCTTTTTCCCTATGCATTGGACATCTAAAATACTCCGTTAAATAACTAAACTACCCGCTCTTTGACAATTTTAGACTAGTATTCTAGTAAGACTATACCCTAAGCGATTCATTCACCAAAATTTATCAAAGCATAGAGCAAAACATGAGAAACAGTCTATGAAACCCCTCAAAATCACGCAATGGGGTTTCTTAAGTTCTAGACCATAAATCGGAGGGTTTCTCTGTAGAATTTGTCAATAGGTATATCGGATTTCACGAGTGGGTCCATTTCAGACACTAGGTCTATAGAATTCAATAATATATGTGATTCAGATATGTTGTTTAGACCTAGGGTTTTCTAAAACCTCAGATATTGGTTGTTATTTAGCTTTTACTATTTTCCTAAATGAACTACCATGTTTTTGCCAAATCGTTGCTTAGATACTCTTAGTTCATAAATTAAACATGCTAGGTCAGTTAAAAATATATACATACCTCATATTTTGGATATTTCATTGTTAGTATATAAAAGATACATTCGCAGTCCGCATGTCAGATATTGAGCGTATATAGTATTTAGTTATGTAATGTCATACACATATTAAAGTTGGGAGTAGGCTTAGACTTTAGGTGGACTAGGGTTCATCGTACCCTTATAATCCCAAAACTACCTGCCACCGTAGGTTTATAAATCCCATTTGTGGTCATCATATTTAGTGATCACGCTAGTTATGCCTTTATAGCCTGGTGAGGTATGTTAGGTCCTCTCGATTGGAAGTACACATTGGACTACACATTTAGCTCACGCGGTTTTATATGGTTAATAGTAGCTCCCACAGTCAGACTCTGGTGCACTGACAATGTTTTCAGTTATACTTCAGTATTCTGTCTTAGCATATTATGTTCATGATTAGTAATTGTTCGTTGCATTTAGCTAAGTTTTCAATTATTTATTGCTATCTACGTTTTTTGTTCAGATTATGTTATTGCTCAATTACATTTGTTCAGCTTATATATTTATTCAGCTATATCCCATATCATGCATACTCAGTACATTCCAAGTATTGACATGTATATTGTGCTAATCCTTTTATGATGTAGGTTTTGTTATTCATTATCCTGATCACGCATAGATTGAATCCTGATCCTTTTTGAACATCTTTAGTGCTAATTCCTCATAATACGAGGACTATATACATGTTTTCTATTTCAGTCTCTCATTTCAGTTTCCGTTTCGCTATGGTTATCTGGGGACATGTCCAAGAAACTCTAGTCAGTAGAGGCTTTTCTAGACATAGTATAAGATTCAACATTAGTTTTAAGTGATTATTCAGTATCACTAAACTCTTAGTATATTTTATATATTCAGAAAAGTTTTCGGTATCCCCCACTATCAATAATAAATTGATTTAGCTTTCCCATTAGTTTATCTTTTCATAGATATGTTCAGTTTACTTATTATATATCATCTCAAGGTTAGCTTGGGATCACTCGTGATTCTAGGTCCTGTGTTTAAGTCAAGGGGGTAGTCTCGGGGCGTCACAATTATGATTTTCGGGTAGAGAATCTCCCAAATTGAGTTATTTTTTTAACTTTACATATAGATAAGATTAAAATAGTTACATTATATTCTTAAATACATTGAGTTACAAATTGTTGTTTTAAGAACTTTCTTTATAATGCATCTTATTATTTGCTTTTATATTGAACATAGTTAGGTATTTCTGACTTTTAGGGTATCCTTGAGTCGAGTAGTTAAGGTAAGTATGGTTTCCTTTTTATCCGTTCAAGCTTACAGATTATGTTAAGTGTTCCCCTTACATTCAATAGACTGATGTCATGTGGCTTGCATCGTTTCATGATGCAGAAACAGGTAATCAGGATCAACAACCGACGCTTTGTTGATCCAGTCGTGTTTCAGCTAGATTTCCTAAGCCTCCTTGATTTCTTGAGGGTTTCACATTGAGTTTCCATTTCAGTCTTGTTTATTAGTATTTCATGGGTCCTGTTCCTGACGTCTATGTAAGTTAGTATAGGCTTCATAGACAATAGAGTTTTGAGATATCTGTTTCATTTTCATTGTTGATGTTCTAGTCTTTAGTTGCCTCTTTTGCCTAGTGAAAGTTTTATTTAATATATTTTGAGTATCCATTTTGAGATTTTAAGTAAAGTTTTACTTTTGAATTGATATGTTATTGAGTAAGTTTTCCGCTGAGAGTTGAGCCAGGCTAAGAGTTTTCTCGGTGCCAGCAATGGGTTCTGAGTGACAGTCGCATGCGAAGTGTAGACTCGGCCCGTGAAAGTGTGTTAACAAATTGTTATTGAAAATCATTCTTTAAAAACCACTTCTTATTTATCTGGGCAAGGTGGGAGTTTTTTTGTAGAAAAATATGTAAATGTGGATCGTCATTAATCATTTTATATGATATTTAAATATATATATATATGTATATATGTTTATCCATAAAAAATATTTAGAGGCTATCTATGGTGAGTGAGGATATTTTGGATTTTACCAAGCCATATTTGAACTATGGATCCAAGTATCTATAATACTACATTAAATATTAATAATTGGTTTTGAATAAATTTTATATAGATTTCATATATATATTAATACAATAAATGAATTTGGACTAGAATTGTTGAATTTTACTTTCTAAGTGCTTTAATTAAATCAATGTTGCATCTTTTGTTTTTATGAAAGATTAAATTAAAGAGGTTTTGTTAGTTGTATAGTTTCTTTTCGTGGAAAATTAATTTTAAAACAATCCTTTAGGCTCAAAATTCATTTGAACCTTACTTTCACTATATATATATATATATATATATATATATATATATATATATATATATATATTATATGAATTTTTAAATGTAGCTTATATTGAATGTTGAATCTTAATAATTTATTCATGTGTCTAGTTTTAAATTTTAAGCATAACTTTTTTTTCATATAAAAAAAAACTATCAGCGACTATAATTCTTTTTGCTCCTTCAATTAATTAAATTATTGTGATAATAAAATAGAAGGAAAGATAAACAAATTTCAATTTTTAATTTTCGTTGCTAACATTTTTCATTAAACCAATTCACCCCATACATATTACAAATCAATATTTTTATATTGCTCTTTATCAATAAGGAGGCTATCATATTCAGTGAAGAAAAAAACTATTAAATCATATAGATTCAGTTGAACTTAAAATATTATGCCAAGAGCGAATTCCCCACGTGCACCCGGTAACTTTAAAACAAAGTATATATATATATATATATATATATATATATATATATATATACACACTTTATATTTGATAATGGATTTTATATTTGATTGTGTACCCTTATAACTAAAAGTTCCCTCGGTGAATTTGTTGAAGTCGTCCACTCGCTGCACGATCTTAAAATAAGCTTTTTCTTTTGAGTTAAACTTTTTTTGAAATTGTTTTTATTAAAATTCTTTTTTGCCACCTAATATGGCCCCACCCTCTTTCTTAACTCAAAATAAATAAAATCCCTAGAACAATTCTAACCAAAATAGAAGACTACAAGAGAATCTAAAACTTGAATAATTTGAAACAAAATATAAAAATCCTATAAAATATATAACATACAAGTATTATTTAGTACATAACTAAAAAACTACTCTTTATCTATGTATAAATTGGTAAGTTCTTTATTTAAGCTTTTTGGTTAGAATTTGTTGTTGATTCTTGTGCTTTTAGATTAATAGAGTATTGTGATTTGAGATGGATAGAATTATGTAAAAAGAAATTGTAACGATCGGGTTTTGTCGTTATAGAAATGCCAATGAGGAAAAATCGGGGCCGAAAAACTTTTTCGTAGTACTAGGATTTTCCCGACTTTATCCAGATTTGGAGAAAATTGGAGTCATCAAGATATTGGAAAATCTGGTAACAATCGAGTGGAGTAGATGTGGATTTGACTTTATGAATAGATAGATAAATCGTTAAGAAATTCATACGACTTTACGACATCAAATTTGGATGAGTAGATCATCGGCAATTGACTTGGGCGTTAAGGTCACTTTCGGAGCGTAGTGGGCTAAGAGTATTTTGTGAAAGGGAGTAATTGAAAATCTATTGTAAGCTCATTGCCTTGCTTTGTGCCATTGCAGCGACACCGCTACCTTGGGATGGGTTCCGCTGTAGTAGGCAAGGCAGAGATTGAATCAAAGAATTTTAGGATTTTTTGAGGCGCAACTCACTGGGTCACTTTGTGTCGCTGCGACAGCGGGATCGGTGCCAGACTAGCGGGATGACATGTTTTAAATAGTAAATAAAGCCCCTAGACAAACTTATTTTGTACTTTTTGACTTTTTCAGTTAAGAGACGACCATTGGGCTATTCCAACTCGTTTTTCACCATTATTGAAGCTAGAGGTAAGCTATTCACTCTCCGAATTCATTTTTCGATCCGTAGAACATTTTAGAATGGGTAAATTTTGATGGGAAATAATTCCCAGAAGAATCTATGGTGGAATTAACCCTAAATTGACTAGTTGGGGCTATGGGTTTGAACTAGGGTTCGTATTTTGTTAGTATTTAGGGAATTTAGTGATTTTTTATGGATTCCCGTACATAAGTTGTTGATTCTAGAACACGAACAAGCGGAACAAATCTGGAAAGGGAAGGATCAATTTGTGTAGGGTTTCAAGCTTGTTTCAAGCTTGTTTCGAGGTAGGTGATAATTGTGATTCTATGATTGCATGATATACACTTGCTTAGATTCGTTGTGATACTTTTATAAGTATGCATGTTGATGTTTAAATAAGATATACGAATATCGATACCATGAAATCATGACTTGAATGTATGATCTTGATTTGTTATTGTGATGTGTAACTGAGATCGGCTGCCATGTTCTGGTACACTAACTTTGATAGGATTGCCACGTTCCGACATACTAATTGGATTCGGTTGCTAAGTTGTGGAATAAATCGGATTGTCACATTTCGACATGCTAACTGTTTGACTTTAGTTTTGGTGAGAGGACCAACTATATGATGAATCGTGTGAATTGTGATGTTGATTCTTATGATAGTATTGAATATGTTGATATTTATGCATGTGTTATAATGTTGTAATTGCTCATTTATGATACACTGGTGGGATAGCCGCGTGACCCGACCAGTACACTGTGGTTGTGTACAGATTTTGAATTTTTTTTTAGTACAGGGCATTTTCACGCGACAGTTGACAAAACTTACTGAAGAGATCGATAATTGCTTCAATTTCAAGGGTGAGCCACATCGTTTGGGCTTCCATGGAATCTCTTTAGTCAATTTCCATCATATTCAGACCTAAACCTTGTTTTTTAGTTAGTTAGATAGTTCACTAGAAATTCTTGTTAAATTTTGTTCTCGTTTCCGTTTTGGTACATTGACTTTGAAATTCTAGGTTTATCTTTCGCATTGTTAGTTAGTTATTAGATCTTTAATTAGTCATGGAACTTAATTTAGTTATTTAACTTGCTTCCATAACTTAAATGCCTTAGTTTCTAGATTTATTGCTTTGGTTGGTTGCTAGTAGTGCTTTTCTAACAGAGTTGTAGTTTGGGTACCAATCACGACGGTCTGGGTCGTGACAGAAGTAAAAGTAATTTATTTCATGAAAACTTGTTTTAAGACTTGGAATCATAGGTTGAAACGATTCAATTTACATGTTGGTGAAGTAAATAGCATCCACAATAGGAGTTTCAACAAGATGCTATATTTTGAGATCAATGTCAATCCATTCAAGTTGCTTTTAACAAGCAATCTGAGAAAACAAAAAGTGAGCATCGAATTCGTTTAGAGACTTCTACTAATGTGGCAAGGTTTCTCTTGGAGTTTTGATTGTCATTTTGAGATCATGATGAAGGTTAGTCTTAAAAAAATAAAGGTCTTTTTTAGTTTTTTGGATTATCTTGGAAAAAATCTTCTAGATATGAATAATATTATTTTAATACATTCTATGATGAGTCCTCAAAAAATTGTTAATGTTACCCTTGTGCCACTCCTAGCCTTGCCCTGGGGTAACTCTTAGTAGTGCCCCCCTATCTTCAAATCCAGGATTCACCTCTATCTTAATAGGTTAAGTACTTCCAATGCTTGAGGGTAAGAGATGAGGCGAAATGGAAGGACAAAACAATTCAAAACATTGTTCTTGTCTTTTACATTTTTGTGGCTTATGCATGCCTTTTCTTGTCTATCATTGTTTTTTGAAATAAATTAATTCTTTTTTCATACATTTGTCTTATACTCTCTCAGATAAATTATTCTTTGTCTTAGATGTTTTTCCATATATTGTTTAACTATTTTTTAATTTTCAATCATGGTAACTTTTTGGACATACAAATTGTATTTTAAAAATCTGATACATTAGTATTCCTATCGTGGAAGTTAAAATCCACGTCTAGCCATTTAAGAAAATATTAAATTAGTGGCGGTGCCGTAAAAGTTACACAAGTTAATATTAATCTTAGAATTTGAAACATAACCTAAAACAATTATTTAATTTAGACAATACTCTAAAATTTAATAATGGTAATATATAGGAAAAAGAAAAGCTATTTTTTTTTAAATTGACTAATATCAGCAACGAATGGTTTTGATCTTCATGTTCTTCATCTTCCTACGTTAACTCTTCAAACTCGATGAGTAGCTTCGACTTTTCTCCGTGATTTATATAAAATATTGTCTATCCTATTATAAGAATTCAATTGGGTATCTTCCGGTCTTTCCCTATATTAGTTTCACCTTGTTACCTAGAAGCTTTAGATCAATTTCACTACATGGATATCCACATGGCTCAAATAGTTAGAATTCATAAAGACCTAAAAATTAGAAAGTCTAAGACAAAGGTGTGTTGTGTCTGTTCAACAATTATCTGGAATTATCTAAAGGCAGAATACTCTAAGATAGAATATATACGACTCCAGGACCATGTTTGAAAATTTTGTACATATATCGAATAAGTCATTCACAATAAGTTAATGAACAAAAAATACATCATATTAATGTCTACTAAGTTATTGCATTTCCATCATTAAGTAAAGATATGATGTTTCAATGACTACTTGTTAATGTGATTATTTAGAGTGTCTCTAAGAACGAAGGTCTACTTTTCACCTCATTAGCCCAACACTACTCTATGAACCTGCGCAGAATTGGTTGAAGTTAATAAAAAAAAACTCAAGTGACATCATATGTCTAGACAAATCCTTTGCACGCGTGATTAAACAAGAATTATTTAATGCCTTTTAGTGATGTATATAATCTTTGCAAAGGATTCATAATATTTTTAATAACTACGCAGCACCATTGCAGAAAATCCTTACTTTCGAAACTAATCAAAAGAGAGAGTAAGCGTAAAAATGAAACAACACCTCAGGCGCGGTAAACTACACAAGGCAAATAAATAGTCATTTGAAAACGTACCATATCTTTATTTATTTTTAAGCGTACCATATTGAATCTGGCATCTCATGTGTGAAGAAACATAACTCTCGAGCTCGTCAAGATGAAGATCTATATCTGTTATAAGTTTACCACATATTTTAATAACATCGCGGGTTGTATTCTAGTTACTATAATTTCTGTAATATTTCGAGTCAACACGATACTTTGTTGAACAAGGAGGCACGACATTGCGAGCCAATGTTTGACCAATTTACAAAGATAACTTCTCCTTGTCATTTTCTGGAGATTGGTCAAATAGTAGTTTGCAATGTCATGCCACCTGGCTCAACAGAGAAGCATGTTAAATTGGAATATGATAGTATTAGAGTAATAGAAATATAACTCGCGATCTTATTGATATATGTGGTAATCTTATAACTGATAAAGATATTCAGCTTGACGAGCTCGAGAGTAAAGTTGTTTCACAAATGAGATGCTAGATATAATATGGTTCGCTTTCAAATGCCTGTTTATTTCCCTTGTGAACGTAGTTTAATTTCTCCAGAGTTGTTGGTTGGTTTACCTATTTCAATTTTCTGCATACTCTTTTTTAAGTAGTTTCAAAAGTAAGGATTTTCTACAATGCTGCTTGTTCACATGCCAACTTTATTCAAATAAGGCAAAACATCGCAGTGACACAAAAATTAATCATTTAATTTAATGTTGAAAAGAATTTTAAGAATAATTGAATTTTAAAAGAGTCATCACCTAATTTCTAGAAATAACTAGGAAACGAATATAATGAGTTTTGAAACCATTAGATTCTAGGTAATGGTTCAAGTTATTTCGAAAGGCAGGTGTTAGACATCTTTCGAAATCCACAACTGTGGGTCCCGACTGAATTAATTTTTTCAAATTGAGGAGGAGATAAAATAGTATGTGAGTATAACAAACATGAAATATACACAAGTAATAAAATAAAAAAACAATATAATAAACTACATATGGTTTGCCTAACATCGATAAACTAAATTTCCATTTTTCAAGTGGGGAGGCCTCAAAAATCGATGAAAAGAAATTTTTCATTAACCAAAATTAACATATAAAAAATATAAAATCATGCGAAAACTTATAGAAAGACAATATAATGTAAACAAAAACCTTAAACAATAACAACGTAATAAACTAAAAATAATAACAATTGATAAGGAATAGGGCACAAAATTAGTAACAACTTATTTAAAGAAGAGCAAGTTAAAACAATCCAAAAAGTGTAATAAATAAAACAATGACAAACAACCCAAGAACAACAATAGTAAATAATTTATTATTTTTAAGCGAAACAAACAATGTAAAGTAAATAAAATAAATAATAAGAAAAACAATGTAAAACTCACTGGAACAACAATAAAGCATTAAAAAAAGTCATCGGACAACTAATAATAATCACTACAATTAACACCAAAATATATGTATCAGCAAACCATAATCCAATGTGATTACAATAATTAGATTTGAGAGTAGAACATATATGAATATCAATCAACAATTAAAATAAAACTGTACTAATGAAAGAAACTAACCACTCGAGGAGTTTTCTTATTTGTCAAAGTGTTGAAGCTTCGCCAGAGTTTATGGTGTTTGATGGAAATGGAACTATTTTTGTTGTTATTTGTTGATTTGCTGGTATGGTATCTTGAAAATGGGTTTTCGAGCCAAAGCACCTGTAAAAAAGAAGGAGAAACGTGAAAGGGGAAGGGGAAGAGGACTGGCGACATTTGGTGGGTGTTTGCCGATTTTCAGGTGAGGTTTTAGTTGGGAATGGAAGACGAAAAGGAAGTGTGTGGTGTAACGATTTAAACATGGAGCTTCGCGGTTGAGCTTGGTTGTTGCTCACTGGAAAAAGGAGAAAACAAAGGAAAAAGATGGAGCTCGCTTTCATTGGTGCTCCGGCAAGGTTGCGGCGGAAAATAGTGAGAAGATTGAGATAGGGTTTGGGGTTCGGTTTGCTGTTGTTTTTGAATTTTTTTGGATCTTCATATGGGTTATTGTTGGTGGGGGGTTGTTAGATGGCTTCGTCTGAAAAAGGAAATAAGGAGAGGGTGGGGCTGGATGATTTCTAGTGGTGTTTGTGGAGCTTGAAACTCCTATATTTGTTTGGAAATTTTATGTGGTTGTTTCGGTTGTTGTTGTTCCGTCGGAGCTTTCTTGACTGTTCGTAAATGAATGTTGGGCGTCTCGTTGGTGTAGGTTGAGCTTGTGTTGGAGTGTTTCTTTCCGGTGGGGGTTTCAGTTGGTGGGGGTCTGGTGGAGAAGAGGAGAGAAACAGGTAGTTTGGGTTGCAATTTTAAGCTAGGTGGTGGCGGAAGCCCTAAGAAGATAAATTAGGTTTTTTTACACATTTATGAATTATTCCTTCCAATATAAACATAACATTAAGAACAGTTTAACTTAATGACTAAGAAATAGATTAAATAAAAAACTAAAAAACCACCTATATTACAATACCATTATCTAAAAAACATGGGTTGGAACCACTAGTTAATAAAATATCTATTTATGATATTTTATCCATATTTGAATGAATTTCTAGACTGTTCACTAATAACATGTAAAAAATGCAATTTAACAAAAATAAGAATTTAATAAAAAAGAACAAATATTTGAACATAGTCAACTGGTTGTGACAAAAATAATGTAATTAAATTTACTCATAAGAAATCCAGAAATATTGAAAAATAAGAATAGATATCGATAAAGTTATTTAACATTTTGGAAAAAATGTATTTTGAAGTATTGAATACATAAAACTTAAAAATTACGAATTTTGACATGTTAGGCCAAAATTGGGTGTCAACATTTCTTCATAGTTATCGAATGTTTTCTGAGTCCTTTTCAAAAATCATTTACATGACTGAAAGGCATTAGAAAATTCTTGTTTAGTCACTGGTGCAAAGGAATTATGTTGACGTATGATGTTACTTGATTATATTTATACTAATTTCAACCAATTCCTCGCAGGTTGGTAGATTAGTGTTTGGCTAATTGGGTGAACAATAGACCTTTGTTCTTAAAAACACTCAAAAAAATCAAATTGACAAATAGTCACTGGAACATTATATCTTTACTTAATGATAGAAATACAAGAACTCAGCAGACATTATAATGATGTATTTTGTGTACATTAACTTAATCCGAATGCCCTATTTGATATTACAAAAAGATTTTATATCTACCTATGTGATGCAGACTTTGTTTTTGTCAATTTTCTATTATTTCTTCACAAATATGGTTTTCAATATTATTTTATTTGCTATTGTACCTTGATGGTTTCAAAATCATTCATCTTTCGCAACTCAAAGTATTCTGCCTTGAGATAATCCTAGATGTTTCTTGTTGATTTTAGAGGAATAATACGAGTGAAAATTGTTGAAGAGACATGACACACTTTTTTCTTAGATATTGTAGTTAGTATCCAACTAGCTCAAGGACGTTGCTCATATTTGGTTCACTCATTGGAAAGACAACATGGATGCGAATGCATCTCCTGTGACTTGGCAGTGCTTTACTTGAGCATCTCTTGACAGTTTTTTCCTGAGAGAGTTGAGAGAGGAAAAATTTCAAAAGTTCATGTATTTGAGGCAAGATACCATGTCACTCCAAGAGTACAAGATGAAGTTCATCGACATCTCCGGGTATGCTCCACACATGGTTGACGATCATAAGTCACAAATGAGTATGTTTTTATTTGGGGTATCTAACTTGTTGAAGACAGAGTACTAGAATGCTATGTTGTTAAAGGATATGAATATCTCTAGGGTTATGACTCAGGAAACTGGCTAAGCACAACAAGAAAACTAGAACATGGAACTATGACTACTCTCAGCAGAAAACAGGTGGTGGAAGTCACTAACAGTTTCAGCTGAGTTCATTAGCCCCAACATCTTCATCATCTTGTGCTCGATCCCCCGGGTTTCGACCATATTAGGAATTTAAGGCATCAGGCTTTAAATATCAAGGGAGTAATTTAGGTAACACGACTTTCCCAACTTGTCCAAAGTCTGGTAAGAACCATCTGGGAGTGTGTCTTGCACGGAAGGAATGATTTTTTAGGTGTGGTCAGTCTCGCCTTAATCTTAAGGATTGTCCTTCTTCTATAAAGGACAAGGAGACAAAAATAATAAGGCTCAATCTACAGCTCCAGTAGCACCAACAGGTTGCCCAAATGAGCAGGGTGCTTCATCTAGTACAGGTGGCGGTCCGCGCCACCTGTACTAGATGAAGCACCCTGCTCATTTGGGAAACCTGTTGGTGCTGCTGGAGCTGCAGATTGAGCCTTATTATTCACGGGTTCAAAACATTTGAAAGACCTCTTGGAGAAAGGATTCCAGGAGAGAAAACCTATACCTTATGTAGAATTGAATCTACGACGTTCACCTTTCACGAAAACCTTGAAGCGTACGTTGAAATTGGCTAAGAGAACCTTTGTCGTTCTATGTTCTTTGATTATTTCTTTGCGTCGTGAGTTTCTTGTGAATGATCGTGGTTTTTTCTTAGGTTTTAGGAACTGATGTTGAATGATTCAACTTTAGTCTATTTAACTTAATTAATAAATTAATTAACTAATTACTAAAATGTCCCTCCTAAGTTGACTAGACATAGGAGGACATTTGACTTAGCCAAATTTGAAAATTGGCTAAGGGTCTCGGCTTGACCAAGGCTTTAGATTAATTAATTTGATTGCCAAATTAATTAATTAACGGACCTAGGGAAATTACTAAAATACCCCTAACTCACTAGGACCACAACTAACCCCTTTGGACCATCCTAGGTTAGGTACTAGGTTGTCCCTAAGTTACTTAGGTTAATTAGGTGTCACCCGACAAGGTCCTAGGTTGTCGGGTCCCTTGGCTGGTCGATCTTGGTTGGTGCTAGGTTATCTAGCTAGTTGGTTAGGTTAGTTAGAGACTATAGTTGGTTAGGAAGCTAGATTCCACATGGCTGGACCCGTGCGCGCCTGCCCTTAACCGCCTAACCGAACTCGGTTGGGCTTGTCGCGTGGTCCACTTCGGCGGTTACACATGTGCTTGCACATGTGCTTGAACATGTGTTGCTGCCCATTTCTCCCAACCATGCACTCCTATGGTTGCATTTGGAAAGTTCACTCCTTGTCCAAAGATCCTCACTATGTCCTTGGATACTTCTTAATCTACATGATCATTTTCATTGATCATGTGCTATGGTATCTAGGCTTGACACTTGGATGCGTCATACCCAATTTGCACAACTAAGAAATTAATATTTTAGCTTAGGGTCTTCATTGCATGTACATTTCTCAAACAATGCTTATTCATACTTAGAAAATTAGCTAACACCCTTAGCCAATATTTTCTAATATGCCCAATAATATCTAATATTGGGCATTGGGATGCCTATGTATCCCAATACGCATTCTTAAAACCTATTTTGCTCTTGACTAGACATGTACGTTTTTCTGGAATGTTACATTATCCCCCCCTTAGGAACATTCGTCCCCGAATGACACTTACACATCCTTTTAAAACAAAGAGGGTAATTTCGAAAACACTTTAACATACTTGAAACTTTACTCTTTGTGAATATTTGATTCACACTTACTCTGAATGATGCATATTACTCAAAGCTTATCTGAAACTTCATATTTGAGGTTGAGGAACTTTCTTCTCAATCACACTTAACTTAATGCACATCACAACTCATGCAACACAAAAATCATGTCTATGCTATACAAAAACAGCAACATGAATGCACACATGAACTCATCTTAACTTATTTTGTGCAAGTATAAAACACACGATTATGGACTTAAAACACCAAAATCGACTAATGCACTAAAAACTTAGAGTTTCTTAAACAAAATCAGACTTAGGAAGAGTATATCTAACCTCAAGAACTGAACAAGTGAGGGTAACGGGATCTCATATCGGCCTCGGCCTCCGATGTTGCTCCCTAAACAAGGTGGTTCCTCCATAATACCTTCACGGTGGCAACCTCCTTGTTCCTCAGCCGCTACACTTGACGATCTAAAATCTCAACTGGAACCTCTTCATAAGAAAGGTTCTCATCAACTCCTAACCCCTCAACAGGCAGGATGGACGTTGGATCGCCTAGACACTTCTTAAGCATCAAAATGTGAAACACTGGATTAACAGAAGCCAAGTCTTGAGGTAACTTCAGTTCGTAGGCAACATTTCCTACTCACTGTAAGATCTCATAGGGACCGATATACCTTGGACTCAACTTCCCTTTCTTACCAAACCTCATCACCCCTTTCATGGGTGATATCTTCAAGTAGACTTGATCACCTACTTCCAATTCAAGAGATCTCTTTCTGTTATCAGTATAGGATTTTTGACGACTGTAAGCAGTAGCCAACCGATCCTTGATCAGCCTCACCTTTTCTATAGCCTCATGTATGATTTCAGGGTCAAGGATTGCAGATTTTCCTGCTTCAAACCACCCAACTGGAGACCGACATCTCCTGCCATACAATGCTTCAAAAGGTGCCATCCCAATACTCGAATGTTAGCTATTATTATAAGAGAACTCCACCAATGGTAAGTGATCATCCCAACTCCCCTTGAAGTCAATAACACATGCTCTCAACATGTCTTGAAGGGTCTGAATGGTACGTTCTGCTTTTCTATCCGTCTGCGGATGAAAAGCAGTACTAAGCTTCACCTGTGTACCCAAGCTCTTTTGGAAGGATCTCCAAAAGTGAGAAGTGAATTGCGATCCCCTATCCGAAATGATAGACAAAGGAATCCTATGCCACCTTACGATCTCATCAATATAGAGTTTGGCATAGTCCTTGGCTCGGTAAGTGGACTTCACGCGAATGAAGTGTGCAGACTTGGTGATTCGGTCAACAATGACCCAAATGGAATCGTGCAAATTTCTGGTTCTTGGCAAACTAACCACAAAATCCATATTAATGGCCTCCCACTTCCACGTTGGAATCTCGATAGATTGGGTGAGACCCCAGGCTTAAGGTGTTCAGTCTTAACCTGTTGGCAATTGGGACACTCCTCCACAAACTTAGAGATATCGCGCTTTATACCTTCCCACCAATAGACCTCTTTAAGGTCATGGTACATTTTGGTGGCACCTGGATGAATGAAATACCTGGAACCGTGAGCTTCTGCTAGAATATTAGGCCTCAGATCGTCAACATTGGGCACCCATAATCTGTTCTGGTACTTGAGTACACCATCCCATCTTAGGGAAAATGATTCATTCAATATACTCAACATTAAGTCTTTCAACTCCATGAGTACTGGGTCGAGATGCTGCTTAGCTTTAACATCTACAACAAGTGAGGACTCGAACTTGAATAAACCGAAACACCCCCACTTAGTGTATCTATCAGCCGTACATCCAATCTAGCCAATTGGTGTACCTCTTTAACTAGCTCCTTCTTCTCATCATCAACATGAGACATGCTGACCATGCTCAATCTACTCAACGCATTGGCCACTACATTGGCCTTACCTGGGTGATAGTGGACACTCATGTCATAATCCTTGAGCAGTTCTAGCCATCTTCTTTGACGAAGGTTCAATTCTCTCTGCGTGAAATACTGAAAACTTTTATGGTCAGTATATACATCAACATGTACACCATATAAGTAATGTCTCCAACGTTTCAACGCAAATACCACGACAACTAACTCAAGATCATAAGTAGGGTAATTCTTCTCATGGATTTTCAACTGTCTCGATGCATATGCAATCACCTTGCCATCTTGCATAAGAACGCATCCCAAACCTACTCGAGAAGCATCACAGTACACCACATACCCTGCACCACTCAGCAATGTGAGTACTGAGCTGAAGTCAGTCGGTCTTTGAGCTCTTGGAAGCTCTACTCACTTTTCAGACCACTCAAACTTCACCTTCTTCTTCGTTAAGGATATAAACGAAGCTGCAATAGTGGAAAAACCCTCCACAAACCTGCGATAATAATTAGCTAGACCCAAGAAACTCCGGATGTCTGTAGGAGTTAGGGGCCTCGGCTAATTCTTCACTGTTTCAACCTTCTTTGGATAAACTTCAACACCCTGGTCGGTCACAACATGACCAAGGAAGGTCACTGATCTCTACCAAAATTTACATTTACTGAACTTTACATACAGCTGATGTTCTCTGAGTACTTGCAATGTCTTTCTCAAGTGATTTTCATGCTCTTCTCTAGTCTTAGAGTATATGAGGATGTCAACTATGAATACTATGACAAAAGAATCAAGATATTCATGGAAGACTATATTCATAAGGTCCATAAACGCGGCTGGTGTGTTAGTGAGACCAAATGACATGACAAAAAACTCGTAATGACCATACCTAGTACGAAAGGTGGTCTTAAGAACGTCTTCTTGTCTCACTCTAAGATGATGATACCCTGACATGAGATCTATTTTTGAAAAGAAGCTTGAACATTGGAGTTGATCAAATAGATCATCGATTCTGGGAAGAGGGTATTTGTTCTTTATAATGACTTTGTTGAGTTGCCGATAATCGATACACGTTCTTAGAGTTCCATCCTTTTTCTTAACGAACAACACTGGAGCACCCCATGGGGATATGGTCGGCTGGATGAAGCCCTTTATCAAGTAAATCTTGTAACTGCAACTTCAACTCTTTGAGTTCGGCTGGTGCCATCCTATATGGGGAAATAGAAATTTTTTTGGTGTTGGGACCTAAGTCAACACCAAAATCAATCTCGCGTTCAGGAGGAATTCCTGGCAAATCCTCCGGAAAGACATCGTGAAACTCGTTCACTATGGAAACAGAGTCTATGGAAGGCACTTCTTGTTCTAAGTCATTGACTCTAACTAAGTGGTATAAATACCCCTTAGATATCATCTGATTGGCTTTTAGATGGGAAATGATTTGGCCTGTTGGATTTGAACCACGCCCTTCCCATTGCAGCTCTAACTCATTTGGAAACTAGAACCTTACTACCCTGTTTCGACAGTCTACAGTAGCATAACACTTATGGAGCATATCCATGCCCAATAATATATCAAAATCGAGCATGGCTAATTCTACTAGGTCAGCATGAGTGATTCTATCAAGGACATTCATTGGTCAATCTTTATAAACTCTTTCTCCTCTAATGCCGTCTCCTATGGGAGTACTAACTAGAAAAGGATCATGCAAGATCTCAGGAAGCAAGTCAAATCTACTAGCTACCATAGGAGTAACAAATGACAAAGTGGATCCTGGATCTAACAATGCATACACAGGAAAAGAAAAGACATGCAACGTACCAGTGACCACATCAGCTGACTACTCTTGCTCCGCTCTACCCTTCAGAGAATAAAATTTGTTCCTCTTGGGAGGTTCGGCTGCAGCATTAGGATTCGGCCGAGGATGAGCATGTGTCCTGGCCTAATTCGTGACATGTGGGCAGCCCCTGACTAAATGTCCACTCTTGCCGCAACCATAGCAGGCATTAGTACCTACTAAACACTCATGTCCATGCAAACGCCCACATTTACCACACGCCTTGCTATTACGCTAGGCATTTCTATCATTGCCCTTTTTGGGGCCAGACTTATCCACTTTGGCATTCGAGTTCCTGGAAGGAGTAAGATTACCTGAGTGTTGGTGCCCCTTCTTTAACTTAGGCCTGTTCTGGACTCCAAATGTACCCCTACTAGAGCTTGAACCAGTATGATCCGCGGGCCTAGGTTTCTTTCCTTCTTGGCCTCTCTTTCTCCGACGACTCTCCTACACCTGCTGTGCATGTACCATCAACCTGCCCAGGTGTAACAACCCTAAAAATGAATAGGATAAAGACTTAGGGTGTCAAGAATGCTTGTGATTAAACCAAGGTTCACACGGATTGATACGCATAGAACCAGAACTCAGAACCCTTACTACGACCAAGTCAACTAACTTGGGGAGTTAGTTGAGCTTGAAAAGGTTGGAACCAACCATGTGAGGCTCTCGAAAATAAAGATTTAATCGAAGGAGTCTTTACCAAATTTAAAAGAAGAAATTTTAAGTTTTGAGAGTCCAGGGTAAAATGGTCTTTTCCAGGCCAAAGGTAATATTGTAATTACCCTGAGAAATTAATAAATTAATTAATTAATTTAATTAAAAGAGCTATTCGAATTTGGGGCGACCCGGAGTGACCCATTTCGCAAATGGGGTGCCACTCGGGTTCGAGCCCCAGTAAGAGCAAGGAATTGATGATTTAATCATCAATTAAAATCTATTCATTAAGGGTAAAATGGTATTTTCACTTATTAATTAAAATAAATTAGATTTTTATTAAGTTAATTAATTCCTATTTTGACTAAGTCTTGAATTTAGTCTCCTAATCTAATAACTCTCTCTCCCTCACGTTTCTCAACTCTCTCTCACGTTCTCAATCTCTCTCTCTCACGTTATTTTTGCCAAACACAACAAAAACCAGAAAAATACATCAAGAGTTCTTCACACTTGAAGAACTCACAAGAATTTTTAAGTAAAAGACAAAGTAATCAAAACATCAAGGCTAAGAGAAGTTCGTCGAGTGGGGTGTACGTTGAAGTGAATTGGGCGTGGTTTGGAGGAGTTTCCGGGAAGCAGCTTCAAGCTTGAATAACGTCAAAATGTATGGGTTTCTCTCCTGGATTTCTTTCTCCAAGAGTACTTTCCTTCGAACGATTCTCAAGCTCTTGAAAACTAAGGTTGTTCCCCTTTGTATGTCCTTGTCCTTAGCTCCCAAAGGAATTCGTAGGATGGGTATGTTGTGCTGCTAGATTTAGGCATGATTGACGTATTTATATTAAATGTGAACATCTTTTATGTGAGGGAAATTACGAAAACGATATTCGAAGTGTGACCAAAAATTGGGACTGTGTGTGCATCGTGGGCAGTGGCTTTAGCCACTGTTTTGGGGTCGAATATTTATGTGTTTTTGGTGTATTTTATGTGTGTAATGTGTGTGCAATGTGGTGTTCATTATAATGAAAAATGTTGGGTTGAATAACACTCTTTTAGCTAAGTAAACTCATGAAAGATGTGACTAAAAATGAGTGAAGAATGATAAGAAAAACTTTCCAGATTTGCATACCCTTCCATAAGTTTAATTCTGGGTTTTAAAAAAAGGAAATAAATAAGTGAGGTCAATGGGAATTGAACCCAAGACCTCACATGTTGAGAAGGCTGAAAAATAAGGGAAAAAAACGTGAAGGAGCTAAGGGTAATCGAACCCCTTAGCTACTGGTTTCGTGAGGCAAAGAAAAATAAAATGGGGGTTCGGGGATTCGATCCTAGCTCCTGTTTTCGCGGGAACATTTTTTAAGGAAAATGGGGTTGTGGGGAATCGAACTCGCGACCTATGGGGAGGAGAAGGAGAAAATTAATTAAGCAAGTAAATGGGAGGCGTGGGATTCGAACCCACGACCTCCAAGTATGCGCGAAGGGAGAGGAATTAAGGGAAAAAGGAAACGCGAGGCGTGGGAATCAAACCCACGACCTCAGAGATGAAGGGAGAGGCGAAATATAAAAGGAAATAAAGTGAGGCTGTGGGGATTCGATCCAACAACCTCACTGCCACTCGCCCCATTTAAATAAAATAAAGATAGAGGGGCTGTGGGGGTTTGAACCCACCACCTCACAGCCTCCTCAGAGAAAATAAAAACAAAAATAAGGGGGGCTGTGGGGGTTCGAACCCACAACCTCCCTATTGCAGAGAATTTAATTCTAAAAATTAAAGAGGTTGTGGGGGCTCGAACCCCCAACCCTTCGGTTAACTAAGAGTGAAATTAAACTAGAAAATTAATCCTTCAATGTAAATGTTGAGATTTAATTTAGAGTTCTAATGTTATGAATATTAGAAATAAAATCAATGAAAAATATAAATGATATCCAAGTGATTCAAGATTTGGTTCCCTTGCCCAAACTTCCGTATTGATGCATAAGTCATACGTGAGTAAAATATCCAAGAATAATGCCGTCTACTTAGATAAAAAATTAAGATCTTGGCATATATACAAGATACATAAGTCTTGTACTACATAATCTTAGGAAAGTAAGAATCACTTAGCAAACTACGAATGAAGCCCCATGGCTTATATGTATAGACATATAAGTCTAACATACATTCAAAAATAAGTGTACCCAAGATGTATGTAATGAAATGATGAACCCTAGGAGGGTTAAGTATGACTGTAAGATACACTAAGTGGCCAAGTGCATTGGCATGTGATGAGATAAACTATGAAATGATGAAATAAACATTCACGTAATAAGAAGTGAGTAACTATTAAAAGCAAAGGTGCTAATAATGAAAAATGTGGTGACAACATGACATGAGGCTAATGAATATGATGAGAGCAATCTAAAATGAGCCTAAATCAATGTTACCAAATACGTACTCACCAACGAGAGTGTAAGATAATGAAGATACCAGTCTCAATGAACACTCTAATGAAAATATTGAGCTTAACACACTTAATACTAATGATGAGATGATAAATCATCTAATGAGCTATACTGTCCTCATACTAGAAGTCAACTTCCATGACGTATGATTTGAACGTAATGGAACTTTATACTGAGCACCGATAGGCTAGCTATGAGCGGTGATACCTTCTTTTGGGAAGGGCGGAGGTTCACATAACTCTCATGAGATGAGACTGTCCGGCTTGCCGGGTATGGGTGTCCTTATATCTCCTAGTCTTCGAACCTATACTGCCAATATAGGGATCTGGCAGGGTTAAATTCCCATGTACACTAGCATGTTATTGGGTCACTTTGGCCGGTGATTCCACCTCTTTTCGGTGTGGGGGATACACTGGATTTCATGATGCTCACATGATCTACGTCGGTTAAAGTTAAAGTTCCCAATGAATGAATGAGGCTAGCCTCAAATGATGCACATAATGAAATGAACGATACCAAAGGTGTTAGGATAGGATAATCAAGAGGTGAGCTAGACTCAAGTAATGACACTAGGTTATTCTTGATCATTGCACAGCAAACCCGATGGAAGTCTTAAACTATATCCTAGGTATAGCTGGTGTTCACACTAGCCTATGAACGAAATGAAATGAAGTACGTATGAATGAATGAAGAAGACTCTGTGTTTGCTAATGAAGACTCCCTAGTTGAGGTCCCATATGTTGAGCCCTCATTTTGGAAAGTCTTAATGTCAAGTCCATGATTCCAAGGTCTCATGGCATATGAATGAATGATATGAAAGAAGCTATGTGTTACATGTTATGTGCTATATGAAGATGTTATGTGATGTGTGCAATACGATATTTATAATGAAGCATGTTACTCTCATGGCATGACCTTCCTAACCCAATTTGGAAAGTTCACTAACTTTCCTAATCTCAATTTGGCAAGTCCACTGACTTACTTCCAAAAATCATGTTGTCAGGAAAGAGCTATTCTTTCTCATGCATGTCCGTGGTGTGTGCTTGCATATACCCATACTTAGTACAAGTGTGTACTAACCCTATACATCTATACTATTTTAGGTGCAGGTACAGGTGGGCGATAGAGCTACAGGATCATTATTGCAGCTATCCGGATGTCAGCATTCATCCGGAGTTTGGTAGGTCCTCATGCTTTTGAGGATGCTACTATTTTACATTCTAGCTTAGTTTTAGAGTTGAGCTAGTGGAGCATGTTCCACTAGCATTTCTTTCCTATTTTTATTCAGATTGGTGCCATTTTGGCAATTATACACTTAACACTTACTTATCTATTTCTTTCAGTTGCTTATCTCTTAATGTTAGATGGTTGATGATAAACTATTATGGAATGTTAAGAATGTTTAACAAATATGTTAAGGAACAAAAAAAGTATCAAATTTTCCGCTAAAATTAACCTAAGTGAAGTATGAATAACGTAAGTAGGCTTGTCTGCGACCTCTGAGAGGTCAACGACGCTTGTCTCATCTGGGGTCTAGATTCTAGTCTTGACAAAGTTGGTATCAGAGCCCTAGGTTAAATTACAAAAATAATAAGTTCACATCAACCACATTGAGTAGTTTCTAAGTCATGGTAGGGAAGTGCACCACAATCCTGGATTAGAGACTGCATGATGCGTAGGAAAACTTCCCTTTTTCTAATCTTATCGTGCTTCTACTTAAGTTTAATTTCTTGGTGTTATGAGTGTGTCTAACATCAAATTTTTGTTGTTTTTAGTGAATGAACACTAGGAGGGCTATTGTTCAGAGGAGAGGAGGAGCAACTGCTGGGGGAAACCGAGTTCCACCCCAGGCTCCAGCTGAAGGAGTGGCTATGCCAGTTAACCCAGCTAGGTTGACTGATGCTGAGGTGAGGGCATCTCTAGCCCAGATGGCACAGGCCATTACTATGCATGACCAGGCTATGACTGCTCAGGTCAACCGGCAGGATGTTCAGAGGGAGAACCCACAGGTTTGTAGCATGGCTGACAGGTTGAGAGATTTCACGAAGATGAATCCTCCTATTTTCCACAGGGTCCAGGACTACAGAGGATCCCAGGAGTTTGTGGATGAGGTGCATAAGATTCTGGTGGCTATGGGGGCCACTAATATTGAGAAGGCTGAGCTGCCTTCCTATCAGCTGAAGGATGTTGCACAAACTTGGTGCAAGATATGGCAAGATAGCCGAGTTTTGGGTGGAGTACCAGTCACATGGGAGCTGTTCAAGACAGAATTTCTGGAGAGATTCTTCCCCAGGGAGATGAGGGAGGCCAAGGTTGAGTAATTCGTCAACCTTAAACAAGGCTCTATGAAAGTCAGGGAGTATTTCCTGAAGTTTGTTAAGATATCAAGGTATCTTATTTTCCCTAGTATTTAATAGCAAGAATGAGAAGAATACTGAACTTTGTTAAAATCATCTAGGTATGCTACTTCCCTGGTTTCTAACAAGAGGGATGAGATGAGCAGGTTCCTCACAGGAATCAATGGAGACCTGGAGGAGGAGTGTCGATCTGCGATGCTCCACGATAATATGGATCTTTCCAAGTTAATGGTGCATGTCCAGCAAGCAGATGACAGCTGCAGAAAGAGAGGAGTTCGTGATGGTAGGAGGCCTAGGCCTCAAGATCAGGCAGGTCCCAGCCATGGAGGCCACAGAAACAACTTTGGCGTCTGTGAGCAGCCAAGGTTCAAAAGGGGGCAACAGAGTTCTGGGAATTCTAATCCTCAGAGGAGTGCTACACCTAGAGAAGGAAGACCTAAGCCCAAGAAGGGCAATGGAGGTGAGATGCAGCGTTCGAAGAAGAATTGTGCTAAGTGTGGCCGAGCTCATAGTTGAGAGTGCAGACAGGGCAGTAATGCCTGCTTCAGTTGTGGTAAGAGTGGACACATGGTCAGAGACTGTCCACAGAACAGAGGTCAGGCTGGAGGTAATGCTCAGCCTAGGCCTAATTCACAGGGTGCAACAGCAGCCAAGCCTCCTAAGAGGAACAGGTTCTATGCTCTAAAGGGCTGGGAGGAGAAGGAGAAGTCCGCTGATGTGGTCACAGGTATGCTGCAAATATTCTCAACTCTGTTTATGCTTTACTTGATCCAGGGTCTACGCTTTCCTTTGTGACTCCTCTGCTTGCTCTTACTTTTGAGATGTTGCCTGAAGTTCTGCATGATCCTATAGTGGTTAGTACACCTTTAGGAGAGAATGTAAGAATTGATAGAGTATACAAGGATTGCCCAATAGTTGTGAGTGGTAAGACTATGTGTGCAAACTTGGTTGAGTTACCCATGCATGATTTTGATGTTATTCTTGGCATGGAGTGTCTTCACAGTTGTTATGCTTGTTTGGACTGTCGTAGTAGAGTGGTGAGATTTCATTTCCCTAATGAAGAGGAGCAAGTTTGGGAGGGGTACAACTCGAGTCGTCCTAACCTCTTGATTTCGAACCTTAAGGCCAATAAAATGATGTCCAATGGGTTATCGTGTCATCTTGTGAGTGTTAATGATTTAGATCATGACATTTCTTCC
The DNA here is from genome assembly GCA_016801875.1 of Solanum sitiens. NCBI lineage: Eukaryota > Viridiplantae > Streptophyta > Magnoliopsida > Solanales > Solanaceae > Solanum > Solanum sitiens. The sequence continues at coordinate 447,623 of JABWTJ010000553.1, read as the reverse complement.
ATAGACTCAGTGCCTGTAGTGAATGAGATCTTAGATGTGTTTCTTGATGATTTGCCTAGAGTCCCGCCCCTTCGAGAGATTGACTTTGGTATCGATTTAGAACCCGATACTAAACAAATTTCAATTCCTCCTTACAGAATGGCTCCAGCTGAACTCAAAGAGGTGATGATGCAGTTAAAAGATCTCACTGACAAGGGTTTCATTTAGCCGAGCATATCTCCTTAGGGCGCTCCAGTGTTACTTGTGAAAAAGAAATATGGAACCCTTAGAATGTGTATCGATTATTGGCAGCTCAACAAATTCACTATAAAGAATAAGTATCCACTCCAAGAATAGATGATTTGTTCGATCAGCTCCAAGGGTCTAGTTTTTTCTCTAAGATTGATCTTCGTTCAGGGTATCATCAGCTTAGGTGTAGGGATGGAGATATCCCAAAGACAACCTTTCGTACCCGCTATGGTCACTATGAGTTTCTAGTTATGTCATTTGGTCTCACGAATTCACCTGCTGCATTTATGGATCTCATGAACAGGGTCTTCCACGAATACCTTGACTCTTTCATCATAGTATTCATTGATGACATTCTCATCTACTCTAAGACCAAGGAAGAGCATGAAAATCATGTGAGACTAACCTTGCAGGTACTTAGACAGCATCAGTTATATGCCAAATTCAGCAAATGTGAATTCTGGCTAAAATTAGTGACCTTTCTGGGTCATGTTATATCCGATCAGGGCGTGGAGGTGCATCCCAGGAAGACTGAGGCTGTGAAAAATTGGCCAAAGCCTCTTACTCCCACTGACATCCGTAGCTTTTTGGTATTGGCTGGTTACTACCGCAGGTTTGTGGAGGGCTTTTCTTCCATTGCTGCCCCATTGACAGCTTTGACTAAGAAGAAAGCCAAGTTTGAGTGGACGCAGACTTGTGAGAGGAGTTTCCAGGAACTCAAGGACAGGCTCACATTAGCCCCGGTTCTTATTTTGCCTAAGTGTGGTGAGAATTACAGTGTTTATTGTGATGCATCTAGGGTTTGTTTGGGTTGTGTTCTTATGCAGGTTGGTAAGGTGATAGCCTATGCGTCCAGACAGCTCAAGGTTCATGAGAAGAATTATCCCACTCATGACCTGGAGTTGGCAGCTGTGGTATTTGCACTGAAGCTGTGGAGGCACTACTTGTATGGAGTGCATGTGGATGTATTCACAGACCACAAGAGTCTCCAGTATGTGTTCACTCAGAGGGAGTTGAATCTACGTCAGCGGAGATGGTTGGAGCTGTTGAAGGATTATGACATGAATGTGCACTACCGTCCAGGTAAGGCTAATGTTGTAGCTGATGCTTTGAGCAGGATGATCATGGGAAGTACAGCCCATGTTGAGGATGAGAAGAAGGAGCTGGTGAAAGATGTACACAGACTGGCCAGACTGGGTGTGCGGTTGGTTTACTCCACTAGTGGGGATGTTTTAGTTCATCCTAGTTCTGAATCATCCTTGGTAGTTGAAGTCAAGCAGGGTCAGCATCTAGATCTTGTGTTGATGGAGCTGAAGGACTCAGTGCTGATGAAGATGAATGAGTCTTTCGCTTTGGGTGGTGATGGCATACTTAGGTATCAGGATAGGCTTTGTGTACCAGATATGGATGATTTGCGGACCAGGATTATTGCAGAGGCCCATGGTTCCAGATATTCCATACATCCAGGTTCCACCAAGATATATCATGATCTTAAGCCGATTTATTGGTGGGATGGCATAAAGAAGGACATTGCAGAATATGTGGCCAAATGTCCTAATTGTCAGCAGGTTAAGGCAGAGCATCTTAAGCCTGGTGGTCTGACTTAGATTATTGAAGTTCTGACTTGGAAGTGGGAGGCCATTAATATGGACTTTGTGGTTGGTCTTCCGAGGACTAGGAGGCACCATGACTCCATATGGGTTATTGTGGACAGATTGACTAAGTCTGCCCACTTTATCCCTGTAAAGTCTACTTACAGAGCTGAGGATTATGCGAGGCTCTACATTGATGAGATTGTGAGATGGCATGGGAATCCCTTGTATATTATTTCAGATATAGGAGCTCAGTTTACTTCATATTTTTGGAGATCTTTCCAGAAGAGCTTGGGCACGCAGGTAAAGCTTAGCACTTCCTTTCATCCTCTGACACATGGGCAGGCAAAGTGCACCATTAAGACATTGGAGGATATGTTGAGAGGGTGTGTGATTGACTTCAGAGGTAACTGGGATGACCATCTGTCTTTGATAGGGTTCTCGTATAATAATAGCTATCACTCCAGCATTGGGATGGCATCGTTTGAGTCACTGTATGGTAGGAGGTGTAGATCTCCAGTTGGGTGGTTCGAGGTTGGAGAGTCATCCATTTTGGGTCCAGAGATCATTCATGAGGCCTTAGAGAAGGTCAGAGTGATTAGGGACAGGTTGGCTACTGCTTACAGTCGGCAGAAGTCATATGCAGATAACAGAAAACGACCCTTAGAGTTTGATATTGGTGACCAGGTTTACTTGAAGATATCACCTATGAAAGGGGTGATGAGATTTCGTAGAAAAAGGAAGCTGAGTCCGAGGTATGTTGGGCCATATGAGATCCTACAGCGTGTGGGTGAGATAGCCTATGAGTTAGCATTGCCTGCGGAGCTAGCTTCTGTCCATCCATTCTTTCATGTTTCTATGTTGAAGAAGTGCCTAGGTGATCCAGCATCGATTCTACCTGTGGAATGTTTGGGGGTTGGTGAAGACTTGTCTTATGAGGAAGTACCTGTTGAGATCCTAGATAGACAGGTGAAGCGGCTGAGGAACAAGGAGATTTCCACAGTGAAGGTATTGTGAAGAAATCATCTTGTTGAGGGTGCTACGTGGGAGGCTGAGGCCGACATGAGATCCCGCTACCCTCATCTTTTCAGCTCTTGAGGTTAGACTTCCTACTCTTAAGCCTATGTTTCCTTAACTCTCCGTATTTTGTTGCTATTGATTGACTGTGCATAGTGATTTTATTATGATCTGACTGGAATTACGATGTGCAGTGGTAGTGTCATTCGGGGACGAATGTTCCTAAGGGGGGGGGATAATGTAACAACCCTAAAAATGAATAGGATAAAGACTTAGGGTGTCAAGAATGCTTGTGATTAAACCAAGGTTCACACGGATTGATACGCGTAGAACCAGACCTCAGAACCCTTACTACGACCAAGTCAACTAAGTTGGGGAGTTAGTTGAGCTTGAAAAGGTTGGAACCAACCATGTGAGGCTCTCGAAAACAAAGATTTAATCGAAGGAGTCTTTACCGGACTTAAAAGAAGAAATATTAAGTTTTGAGGGTCTAGGGGTAAAATGGTCTTTTCCAGGCCAAGGGTAATATTGTAATTACCCTAAGGAATTAATAAATTAATAAATTAATTAAATTAAAAGAGCTATTCGAATTTGGGGCGACCCAGAGTGACCCATTTCGCAAATGGGGTGCCACTCGGGTTCGAGTTCCACTAGGAGCAAGGAATTGATGATTTAATCATCAATTAAAATCTATTCATTAAGGGTAAAATGGTATTTTCACTTATTAATTAAAATAAATCAGATTTTTATTAAGTTAATTAATTCCTATTTTGACTAAGTCTTGAATTTAGTCTCCTAATCCTAATAACTCTCTCTCTCTCACGTTTCTCAACTCTCTCTCACGTTATTTCTGCCAAAGACAACAAAAACCAGAAAAATACATCAAGAGTTCTTCACACTTGAAGAACTCACAAGAATTTTTAAGTAAAAGACAAAGTAATCAAAACGTCAAGGCTAAGAGAAGTTCTTCGAGTGGGGTGTACGTTGAAGTGAATTGGGCGTGGTTTGGAGGAGTTTCCGGGCAGTAGCTTCAAGCTTGAATAACGTCAAAAGGTATGGGTTTCTCTCCTGGAATTCTTTCTCCAAGAGTGCTTTCTTTCGAACGATTCTCAAGCTCTTGAAAACTAAGATTGTTCCCCTTTGTATGTCCTTGTCCTTAGCTCCCAAACGAATTTGTAGGATGGGTATGTTGTGCTTCTAGATGTAGGCATGATTGACGTATTTATATTAAATGTGAACATGTTTATGTGAGGGAAATTACGAAAACGATATTCGAAGTGTGACAAAAAATTGGTGTTGTATGTGCATTGTGGGCAGTGGCTTTAGCCACTGTTTTGGGGTCGAATATTCATGTGTTTTTGGTGTATTTTATGTGTGTAATGTGTGCAATGTGGTGTTCATTATAATGAAAAATGTTGGGTTGAATAACACTCTTTTCGCTAAGTAAACTCATGAAAGATGTGACTAAAAATGAGTGAAGAATGATAAGAAAAAATTTCCAGATTTGCATACCCTTCCATAAGGTTAAATTCTGGGTTTTAAAAAAAGGAAATACATAAGTGAGGTCAACGGGAATTGAACCCAAGACCTCACATGTTGAGAAGGCTGAAAAATAAGAAGAAAAAAACGTGAAGGAGCTAAGGGGAATCGAACCCCTTAGCTACTGGTTTCGTGAGGCAAAGAAAAATGAAAATGGGGGCTCGGGGATTCGATCCTAGCTCCTATTTTCGCGGGAACTTTTTTTTTAAGGGAAATGGGGCTGGGGGGAATCGAACTAGCGACCTATGGGGAGGAGAAGGAGAAAATTAATTAAACAAGTAAATGAGAGGCGTGGGATTTGAACCCACGACTTCCAAGTACGCGTGAAAGGAGAGGAATTAAGGGAAAAAGGAAACGCGAGGCGTGGGAATCGAACCCATGACCTCAGAGCTGAAGGGAAAGGAGAAATATACAAGGAAATAAAGTGAGGCTATGGGGATTCGATCACACAACCTCACTGCCACTCGCCCCATTTAAATAAAATAAAGATAGAGGGGTTGTGGGGGTTCGAACCCACCACCTCACAGCCTCCTCAGCGAAAATAAAAACAAAAATAAGGGGGGCTGTGGGGGTTCGAACCCACAACCTCCCTATTGCAACGAATTTAAAATTTTAAAAATCAAAGAGGTTGTGGGGGCTCGAACCCCCAACCCTTCGGTTAACTAAGAGTGAAATTAAACTAGAAAATTAATCCTTCAATGTAAATGTTGAGATTTAATTTAGGGTTCTAATGTTATGAATATTTGAAATAAAATCGATGAAAAATATAAATGATATCCAAGTGATTCAAGATTTGGGTTCCCTTGCCCAAACTTCCGTATTGATGCATAAGTCATACCTGAGTAAAATATCCAAGAATAATGCCGTCTACTTAGATAAAAAATTAAGATCTTGGCATATATACAAGATACATAAGTCTTGTACTACATAATCTTAGGAAAGTAAGAATCACTTAGCAAACTACGAATGAAGCCCCATGGCTTATATGTATAGACACATAAGTCTAACATACGTTCAAAAATAAGTGAACCGAAGATGTATGTAATGAAACGATGAACCGTAAGAGGGTTAAGTATGAGTGTAAGATACACTAAGTGGCCAAGTGCATTGGCATGTGATGAGATAAACTATGAAATGATGAAATAAACATTCACGTAATAAGAAGTGAGTAACTATGAAAAGCAAAGGTGCTAATAATGAAGAATGTGGTGACAACATGACATGAGGCTAATGAATATGATGAGACCAATCTCAAATGAGCCTAAATAAATTTTACCAAATACGTACTCACCAACGAGAGTGTAAGATAATGAAGAGACCAGTCTCTATGAACACTTTAATTGAAGTATTGAGCTTAACACACTTAATACTAATGATGAGATGATAAATCATCTAATGAGCTATACTGTCCTCATACTAGAAGTCAACTTCCATGACGTATGATTTGAACGTAATGGAACTTTATACTGAGCACCGATAGGCTAGCTATGAGCGTGATGCCTTATTTAGGGAAGGGCGGAGGTTCACGTAACTCTCATGAGATAAGACTGTCCAGCTTGCCGGGTATAGGTCTCCTTATATCTCCTAGTCTTCGAACCTATACTGCCAATATAGGGATCTGGCGCGGTTAAATTCCTATGTACGCTAGTATGTTATTGGGTCACTTTGGCCGGTGATTCCACCTCTTTTCGGTGTGGGGGAGACACTGGATTTCATGATGCTCACATGATATATGTCGGTTAAATTTAAAGTTCCCAATGAATGAATGAGGCCAGCCTCAAATGATGCACATAATGAAATGAACGATACCAAAGGTGTTAAGATAGGATAATCCAGAGGTGAGCTAGACTCAAGTAATGACACTAGGTTATTCTTGATCATTGCACAGCAAACCCGATGAAATTCTTAAACTACATCCTAGGTATAGCTGGTGTTCACACTAGCCTATGAACGAAATGAAAGGAAGTACGTATGAATGAATGAAGCAGACTCTGTGTTTGCTAATGAAGACTCCCTAGTTGAGGTCCCATATGTTGAGCCCTCATTTTGGAAAGTCTTAATGTCAAGTCCATGATTCTAAGGTCTCATGGCATATGAATGAATGATATGAAAGAAGCTATGTGTTACATGTTATGTGCTATGATATGTGCTATATGAAGATGTTATGTGCTCTGTGCAATACGATATTTATAATGATGCATGTTACTCTCATGGCATAACCTTCCTAACCCAATTTGGAAAGTTCACTAACTTTCCTAATCTCAATTTGGCAAGTCCACTAACTTGACTTCCAAAAATCATGTTGTTAAGAAGAACTATTTTTTCTCATGCATGTCCGTGGTGTGTGCTTGCATATACCCATACTTAGTACAAGTGTGTACTAACCCTATACATCTCTACTATTTTAGGTGCAGGCACAGGTGGGCGATAGAGCTACAGGATCATTGTTGTAGCTATCCGGACGTCAGCATTCATCCGGAGATTGGTAGGTCCTCATGCTTTCGAGGATGCTACTGTTTTACATTCTAGCTTAGTTTTAGAGTTGATCTAGTGGAGCATGTTCCACTAGCGTTTCTTTCCTGTTTTTATTCAGACTTTGTATTGGTGCCATTTTGGCAATTATACACTTAATACTTACTGATCTATTTCTTTCAGTTGCTTATCTCTTAATGTTAGATGACTGATGATGAACTATTATGGAATGTTATGAATGTTTAACAAATATGTTAAGGAACAAAAAAAGTTTCAAATTTTCCGCTAAAATTAACCTAAGTGAAGTATGAATAACGTAAGTAGGCTTGTCTGCGACCTCTGAGAGGTCAACGACGCCGGTCTCGTCTGGGGTCTAGATTCCATTCTTGACACCAGTTCCATGTTATCATGCAACATGGCTGCCCGACAATCTTCCTCTAGATCCTCCGACACACCAGTCACAAATCTGCTCATTTCATCCCTGCCATTGGACACCAGAGAAGAAGCATATTTCGAGAGTTTAACAAATTTCAAGGAATACTCCTTGATCAACATACCTCCCTGTCGTAGGTTGATGAACTCTTCAACCTTTGCTTCTCGTTTCTCTCTTGGAAAGAATCTCTCTAGAAATACAGTCTTGAGAATGTCCCAAGTGATGGGGACTTCTCCTAGTGCTCGACCATCTGCCCACATTTTGTACCACACCCGAGCCACATCTTTGAGTTGATATGCAGTCAACTCAGCCTTTGCCTTTTAATCAACCCTCATGGCACAGAGAATTTTGTAGACCTCATCCATAAACTCCTGGGGATCCTCATTAGTCTTGGACCCGTAGTAGACTGGAGGATTCATTCTAGTGAAGTCCCTCAGTCTGCTAGCCATGGTGCTAGCATGCGGGTTCTCTCTGGGAGCACCCTCTCTAGTGGCTTGGGCCGTGATGGCCTCGGCCATCTGCACCAATGCTTCTCTTACTTCTCCATCTGTCAACGCAGCTGGGTTGACATGCACTTGAACTCCAGCAGCTGGGGCTTGAGGAGGAGCTTGGTTTCCTCCAGCAACTGCTTTTCAACTCTTCTGACTGCGTTTCTCTTTGTGTTCATTGTTCTACATGCACACACAATAAGGAAGTTAGATACTTGAAGACACAAAATGTCATATCTCTACATAGCATGATAAAGAGTAGAAGAAGGGAAAATTTCCTAACATCATATAGTCTCTAAGTCATGAGTGGTGCACTTCACAACCATAAGTTATAAACTATGTAACGTGGTTGTTTTGAGCTTTAGTTCCTAGGTAATTTAACATCATACTCTGATACCAAGTTTATCACGACCCGGATTCTAAAATTCAGATCGCGACCGGCATCGTTAACCTCTCAGAGGTCGCAGACAAGCCTCTTCTTAGGTTTCATCACATTCATATAGTTAAATTTGCAGAAAATTTAAAACTTTTAAAACATAATTAAGTGTACATAGACTTCATATAAATACTACATAGATGGATATTCTAATAAGCTTAAACTACACAACCATCTACAATCGATTAAACAATTCAAATGAAAGAATCAATATGTATCGTAATAGTTTGCCAAAACGGCCTTAATACAAAGCTTCGACAAAAATATCTGAAATGAAATGCTAGGGAAAACATCCACTAGCTATGTCTAAAGAACTAAGCTATAAAGATAGATGTAGCATCCTCGAACTCAAGAGGACCTACCAAAAGTCTGGAGATCGCTATGTCCAAACCGCTACGATGATCTTCAACCTTCTCTCTAACCTGCACCTATAAAAATAATAATAGTATAGGGTTAGTACACACTTGTACTATTTATGAGTGTATGCAAACATACACATAAGGCTATGTATGATCAAGGAAAGCTCTTCCTAAACAACATGCCATTTCTGGAAAGTAAAGTCACTAGACTTTCTTAATTCGTTATTTGCAATTCATGGTGTGAATATGACGTATTTTAATGCATTCAAAAAAACACAACTCATTTTCTATATGAACATAAGACCTTGGAATCATGAACATAATTTTAGAACAACTCGAACGAAAATTTAGAAATTTGCTCCTCCTAAACCCGAGAGCTCTTTTCCCAACACTTAGTTTATTTTTTTGTATTTTTCTTCTTCTTGGTGTGTAGTTCAATAATCTCCTTACAAGTGAAATGATTCTATATTTTTCTTACAAGTGCAATGATTCATTGTAGTCCCATACCTACAATGAATCAAGTAAGTAATTCAATAGATTAAGGAAATGATTTAACTACAATTTTGGCATGAAATCTTTATAAGCTAATCTTTATTGGTTGTGCCTATTATTTGATCATTTGTTTAATATAAGAGGTAATTATAAGACAATCTTATTTGGCTATGATCATTTGCATAATATAAGAATTCATTATTGTCTATGCCCCTTACTTGTGGAAAATTTCATTCTTATCAAACGTTGAGGATTGATATTCTTAAACTCTTGCTTTCTTAGTTCACTTTGAACTTACATCTTTTGTTCCTTCTTACTTTCTTAAAGAAGTCTTTAGAATTAAGATCATGTGATGTGACATGAAATCCAGTGTCTTCCCCACACCGACATGAGGAGGTTCACCAATCAAAGTAAACCTAGATCGTGTGAGTTAACATGAAATCCAATGTCTGCCCCACATCGAAAAGGGGTGGTTCACAGGCTAAAGTGAAACCAAGTCTAGTGTCTTCCCCACACTGAAAAGTGGTGGTTCACGGCTAAAGCGAAACCAAGAAATTTCTTTTTAAGCATTAACTGACATAGATCATATGAGCTAAACATGAAATCCAGTGTCTGCCCCACATTGAAAAGGGGTGGTTTCACCGGCCAAAGTGAAACTGAATCTACCTAGCTCTCTTAGGTGGAATCCACTGGCTAGTTCCCATGCTGGCTAAACATAGTTCGAAGACTAGGAGATTTTCGGAGACTCTTATCCACCTTGGTGGAGCCTCATCTCATGAGACTTACATGTGCTTGCACAAACTCATTGCTAGTCTATCGGTGCTTTGCTCAACTTCTTTTTACTTCATAACTTTTTGAGTTAACTCAAACATTATGGAAGCTTTCTTCCAGTTATGAGGTTTACTTACTCTAAGGATAACTTCTCATCCCTTTATTTACTTGATTAAATGTGAATTTAACCTTACATTATCATCTTGGTGTTAATGAGACTCGTCTCACACTTTCTAACACCCTCTTATGTGAGTATTATTAACATAGTTGTCTTAGGAGTAAGGGAGACTTATCTCACTTCTTTTAACACCCTATTCTGGTCATTTTCATAACTCTTGAGCTTTTAATTATGTCATTACTCACTTTATCTTGTTCAATGTCATTTGGTAGCGTTATACCATTTTTTGTGAACGTTATGAACTTTGTTCAATGTAGTTACTACATTCATAGTTCATTTTGATAGAGTATGTTGGGACTTGTCCCAATGATTGTCATACCCTTGGTTATGAATTCAACAAATTACCTTAGGTATGCTTATATTGGTTTAACTCAGTCCTTAGACAATTTTATATCATATTTTGGAAATAACATTGTAAACCAATTCCATTGAACCTTTTTGGGCAAATAACTGTTAGCCAATTTATTGGCATAACCCAAACATTCACTCAACATTTTACATGATATTATCATTAGCCAAGTTGATAACATTCATGCATATACTTAAGTGAACTCATCATCTTAAGCAAGTCTACATTTAACAGTAACTATACTTCATAACCGAATCACAACAAACTTCATCATCTTAGACACAATTAAGCCTTACAACATTCTTTATTTCGTTCAGATAATACTTAAATTATACAAATCAAATCTATAGGCTTTATTCGACATTTATAAATCAAGAGATATACACATTAGGATCAGTTAGCACCACATACCAACAACATGTTCGAGATTACATCTACATACTTATAAGAATCGAAAACAAGGATAACTAGGGAAAAAGGACGTTCAACAATATCATTGGGAACAACCCTAGTTTTGATATTTATGGATTCAAAATATTTGAAACGCTTCCTTGAGAAAGGATTCTAGGAGAGAAAACCCATACCTTATGTAGAATTGAATCTACGACGTTCACCTTTCACGAAAACCTTGAAGAGTACCTTGAAATCGCCTAAGAGAACCTTTGTAGTTCTACGTTCTTTGCTTAGTGCTTTGCATCGTGAGTTTCTTGTGAATGATCATTTTTTTTAGGTTTTAGGAATTGATCTTTAATGATTCAACTTTAGACTAATTAACTTAATTAATAAATTAATTAGCTAATTACTAATACGCCCCTCCTATGTTGACTAGACATATGAGGACATTTAACTTAGACAAATCTGAAAATTGGCTAAGGGTCTCGGCTTGACCAAGGCTTTAGATTAATTAATTTGATTGCTAAATTAATTAATTAAGGGACCTAGAAAAATTACTAAAATACCCCTAAGTCACTAGGACCACAACTAACCCCATTGGACCATCATAGGTTAGGTACTAGGTTGTTTTTAAGTTAGTTAGGTGTCACCCGACAAGGTCCTAGGTTGTCAGGTCCCTTGGATGGTCGATCTTTGTTGGTCCTAGGATAGCTAGCTAGTTGGTTAGGTTAGTTAGAGTCTAGACTTTGTTAGGAAGCTATACCCCACATGGCTGGACCCTTGCGTGCCTGCCCTTAACCGCCTAACCGAATTCGGTTGGGCTTGTTGCGTGGTCCCCTTCGGCGGTTACACATGTGCTTGCACATGTGTTTCTGCCCATTTCTCCCAACCGTACACTCCTATGGTTGCATTTGGAAAGTTCACTCCTTGTCCAAGGATCCTCACTATGTCCTTGGACACTGCTTAATCTACATGATCATTTTCATTGATCATGTGCTATGGTATCTAGGCTTGACACTTGGATGCCTCATACCCAATTTGCACAACTAAGAAATTAATATTTTAGCTTAGGGTCTTCATTGCAGGTACATTTCTCAAACAATGCTTATTCATACTTAGAAAATTGGCTAACACCCTTAGCAAATATTTTCTAATATGCCTAATATTATCTAATATTGGGCATTGAGATGCCTATGTATCCCAATACGCATTCTTAAAACCTATTTGGCTCTTTAATAGACATGTACATTTTTCTGGAATGTTACAATGTCTAAGGAGGAATTGGGGCCAAAACATTAGATTTAGGAAAGGTGAAGTAGGGGGTTAGAAAGAAATTGTCTATTTTAGGCGCAAAGGTTTTTTTGGAACAAAGGGAAAATTCAGTTTATTCGGTCGGACTCTTTTAGGCTTGTACTAGACTATTCCAAACAAGGGCCTATGATTTCTTCCTAGCTTCTAGAGTAGATTATCTTAGCAGGACAAACCAGGAAAGTTCAAGTTTGGTACCAACTGTTGAACAATATATTATTCTAACACTCACTTGGCACATTGGTACATTATCAGATTATCAGATTACCCAGTTCAAGTTTTAGTCTTGGGTCATGCAGTTTGTTCATTATCATGTCATTTGGAGAGCCAGCACATTCAACTTATCCTAGCCTATAAATTAAAGCACCTGTCACAAAATTTTGATGGATCTTATTTTTCACATTCACCCTATGACTAACAATCTATTTACGCCACCCCAACAAAATAGAGTGCATTTGTCTGCAATGCACAAAAAACATCAACAAAGTAAAGTATTTGGTTATGCAAACCTGTGGTGCAAAGCGTCAGAGAGGTATCAACAAGCGGATGGGTCCGGTTTCCCGGAGCCCACTAGATCAACAACTGGTTCACCATTAGTGGTACTCACATCAACAAGGATGACACCATGACTAGTGTCATCTTCCACTGTGACAGCACCCTGATTAATGCTCACATCTCCACTCATGGGCCCGAAACTCGATGCCCCAACAGCCAACTCACGCACCCTCCTCTGTTGTAATACTTCATCTAGAATGGAGGCTCTTCTAGCCTTCTCCTCCTGCGTACGCTACTTTCGGCTGGCATGAGCCTCATCAATGGCCTCAGTGGAGCAGCTAGAACGGTGCCTCTTGCCACGAGCATGGGTAGGATTGGGTTGTGTCTGTGCAGGTGCCTTGAACAAGGCCTCAATGACGTTATCCTCAGCCAAATCTATCGGTGCATGCTATGGTGTATCCTCAGGCATCTATGTTAGCTCATAGACTCGCCAACTCCGTTCGAATTGAGGCAAGGTCCGTGGAGGGGGGATGGTCGTGCCATAACTCTTAACATAAAACATGTCCAGGAATTTGTGGGTTTCAAGGCTCTGCTGATCTATCTGCTTAGCCACCCTTTTCTCAATGCTGATCTCAGCTTCTGCTATGGACTTCTGCATCCAAGGCTGGATATGGTGCAAAACAGTGGTCATCTTAGCCTATAATTTTTGGACTTTGGCTAACATGATAACAACAGCCGCTGTCGGTTGTGTTGACCTTGATGAGCTAGGGGGCCTACTAGCGACGAGAAGAGGATTCGAGGTAGTATCGGTGTGCTCCGGTATGATGGGGTCATCTCCCTGTGCATGCTCCATTGTATCTGTAAGAACATCACCCAAGAAGGGACCTCAACCCGAGGCTCTCTATGAGGTAACAACACATTAGCTTCATCTTTGATGAGGCCTATATCCAATGTCTCGGTCGGGTGAATCAGTTTACCAAACCACCAGATCGCCAGTCCAAAATCGATGTACAACTGGAAAATCAAACAAGACTAGGGGTAAGTCATGGAGGTCTTTAATTCCCTCTCGTGAATATCAACCAACATCATACGAGAAAAATCAGTCTCCAACCCCGCTACAAATGTTGCAACCATGACTACCCTGTCCCATTTGAGTTGGTTGTCAGCCTTCATGGGTGAGACTCTGTTCCGCACCAACAACCAGAAGAATTTGACCACAAAATTTAGGTTGGCCTTTATGATGCCCCCTCAGGGTGTTGTGACCCACTATGCACGTTCGCCATCCGCCGCAATGTATTAGGCTAAGCACATCTTACAAGCTTCCCACTTCTCAACACTTCTCTGAAAGTCACCGCCAGAACTATGTCCTATTTATAATTGAACTATGTGGTGTTTTGGGGCCCACTCTTGACCAATTGTAGGACCGTATAGAAACCATCCGATGGTGACCTATGAGATTTCCACCTGGATACCTCACACCATGGTTGAAGTTAGTGGGTCCTGTTTTGCGGGCTTGACCCACTTAAAAATTGAACCTCGAAGAGTTAAAACGTAGGAAGCATAGAAATCCCATACAATCTTCTCACTGTATTAACAATTTCCCACACCATCCTTTCTCACTTATGGAGTTTGGACAGCCGGTGTACCTCTGGCACTGTATCCAAGCTCCCGGTGAGGACTTGACGCTCCTCGGTGATCAATCGGGACATTACCTCCTTATCGTTAAGAATCATGGTATCTCAATAGATCTTCCATTGACCCTCGACACTCCATCTATTTGGCTCACCAACAACTGGAGGGGGATCATTTGTTCTTTGTCTTAGGATTGCTTCCGAGCTAGTGGCCTCATCAGACAAGACTTTTTGTTCATGGTTCCTTGATCCTGTGGCTCCTTTAGAACTATAACTGGAAGCATGGGGCGACTATAACCCGAAGAATGGTCAGACCCAGAGTCTGAAATGGTGGCCGACTCGGAGCCACATATGGAGCCACCCTCAGAAATGGAAGCAACCCTAGTTAGTGACTCGATCAGTTTGCGCTCACCAAGAGGAAATGACTACATTAGGATTCACTTATCGGGGTACCCTTAGTGATGCGAGGTGCAACGGGTGATTCCCTTATGCTCGGAGGAATGTAGGATGGGTCCCTCTCAGAATATGTGCCTTCGTCGATTAGCCGGAGAGTTAGGGTGGTCGACATGGATTTTCCCCTTTTTATAAATACCACTTTTCTCTTGGGTGCCATAGTACCTGCGTGAGGGATATTAGTACCAAAACCAACTAAAAACACACTTGAAATAATTTTAGAACGACAAGTGAACAAAAGAAAAAACAAACAAAAATTATAGACAATGTGTTTAGTTGTCATTAACGGTGGGGTTTGACGGTCCGTAGACTGATGTACGGCCATTGTAAATCCCCCGTGGATCAGAGGGCCAAAAGTATTGGTCTCTAATAAAAATGAAGGGTGTACAGAATCGTCTATCAAACAAGCGACGGACCGTAGTCTACATCTTTCGTTTATCACTTAGTTAGATTTCTTTTAGTATCAATCCAGAAAGTCAATCTACGGTCCGAAGACGGGGTCTCGTGAATGAGGCCTGTGCCAGATTGCAGACCTCTTTCAAATCAAGGTCCAATTTTTCTGATTATTTTCAATGTGATCCTAGTATACTCATGTATTTTAACATATCCTATGTTAGTTAGTTATTATTAGGGTTCCAATTCATCAATGTTTACGATTATTTCATAGAAACTATGGAACCCTAGGTTGGAACTTACATTAATACTTAAGAACTCATTTTACGCATAATATAGTTAGACACAATAACTATCAATCATACCAAGGGTGTTCACGATTGTAGTTCTAGCATGCTTTTTCAGTAAACAAACCTCCATCATCAAGATCCGACTTTGGACATCCTATATTCAATCTATGAATCAGAATTCAAAGTGATGGGAAGTCTTACTTTAGCTTACAAGAAAATGAGGAGCGGTGTGATTGTGTTATGGCACTATGATTCACTACCACGAAAGCTTCGCGCACCGAACGTGGACACCAAACTTGTGGGAATGAGATGGGGGAGAGTTTTGTAGAGAGAAAGTTGGGATTTAAAGGAATGTCATTTGGATGGTTTATGGGGGTGGAAGAGTGATTTAGGGGAGTTGGGATTAGGAGAAACAATTTGTGGTAAAAAAAATGGAAGTGGAAAATGAATTTGAATGGTGGGCTTTTTAAATAAGGAAGTTTTGGTTGGGTCGGCAGGCTGATAATTTGGATCCGCGAGACCCCGTTGACGGTCCGTGGATCGATTGATGGTTCGTCATTGAGGACTGTCAATCACTAGTTTACTTAGGAAAAATTAAGGGCTTACCTGGGATATACGGACGTCATTCACAGTCCGTCGATTTGTTGACGGAACGTCGATGGGGTCCGTAGACCTCCGCACCAGACCTTTTCTGCATATTTTTTACAAGAGCTCATGAATATGTAAGAACAATTAGGCTATTATTTTTTTATTTTTCTGGACAATTTTTAGACACGGACCATATGCTCTATCAAGCCAACATTAGACAAAACATGAAAAACTAACTACTCCGGTATAAGAAATCAAATAAACAAAAGAAAACTACTTGAAAGGAATTATAAACCTATGGTTGGCTAGATTTTACACCTTTGGTGGCCTCCAAAGTAGCGCTTGATTTAACGTCGCGGCACGATGCAAGCCTTTTGATTTCTCAGACTTCAACAAGATAATAGGCTCCAATCACTTGTTGCACACTCTCCGTATTTCCCATAAAAAGTTTGATCCTCTGTCCATTCACCTTGAACCTTGTTCCTTCACTATTCTCAACATCCACCACTCTATGAGGGAACACCTGCTTGAGTAAAAATGGTCCGAACCACTTGGACTTGAGCTTGCCTTGAAATAAGCGCAACCTAGAGTTGAATAGAAGTACAAGATCTTCAACTACAAACTCTCGCTTTTCAATTCTTTGATCATGGTACCTATTCATCTTCTCTTTATACAAGACTGCAATTTCATAGGCTTTAGGCGAAACTCATCGAGCAAGTTCAAGTCATCCACCCTTTGACTTTATGCGGCTCCCATCTAAGTTAAGCTACTTCATTGACCACATGGCTTTATCTTGTAGATCCACCGGCAAATGGAAGACATCCCATATACAAGTTGGTATGGAGACATACCTACGGGGGTCTTGTATGCGATGTGGTACGCCCATAAAGCATCATCAAGGTTCCTTGACCAATCCGTTATATTGGCATTCACAGTCTTTGCCAAGATTTGATATATCTCTCTATTGGACACTTTGACTTGCCCACTAGTATGTGGATGGTAAGGAGTACCTACATTGTGGCGTACACCATACTTCTCGAGCAATGTTTTGAAAAACTTATTGTAAAAGTGGGAACCTCCATCACTGATAATTTTCCTTGGGGTACCAAATCTTGAAAAGATATTTTTCTTGAAGAATGAGTTGACACTCTTACCTTCATTGTTGGGGAGCGCAATTGCTTCCACCCACTTCAATACATAATCAATCGCAACAAGAATATATTTCATCCCATATGAACTCACGAATATGGCCCCATAAAATCAATGCTTTATATATCGAATAACTCGATTACCATGATTGGGTTAATCAGAAGCTCTTGCATGTTTGAAATCCCACTCTCTCTTTGGCAATGGTCACAAAACTTGGCAAAATCATGAGAGTCTTGGTTGATGATTTGCCAATAGTATACATACTGCAAAATTTTGTGCGCAGTCCGAACACCACTATGATACCCACCAAAAGGCGATGAATAACACAAATCAAGAACACTCTACATCTCAAATTCGTGCACGTAGCAAAGAATAATCCCATCAGCACACCTACAATGCAAGTATGGTTTATCCCAAAAGAACTTTTTTACATCATGGATGAGTTTCTTCCTTTTGTTGGACGACAGATCCAGAGGTACCACATCGCTTGCAACATAATTTGCAAAGTCGGTAAACCAAGGAATGAGGTAATGAGAAGCAGCCAATAGATCCTCATTTTGGAACATATCATTGATCTCACCCTTGTTACCAATCTCGAGTAAAGATTCGTCCTCCAATCTAGACAAGTGATCGAAAACTTGGTTCTCTGTTCCCTTGGGGTCTTTCACCAGAAAATTGAATTCTTGTAACAGCAACACCCATCAATTGAGTCGTGATTTTGCATCCTTTTTGGCCATCAAATACCTCAACGCCGAATGTTTTTGTGCACTATGACCACAGTTCCAATAAAATAAGAGCAAAATTTCTCAAGTAAAAACACCACGGCGAGAAGAACCTGCTCTGTAACCATGTAATTCTTTTGGGCTGCATTTAGAGCTTTTCTTGCATAGTAAATAGGGTGAAGTATATTCTCACATTGTTTCCCCAACACCATGCCAAGCGCCACCTCACTAGCATTGCACATGACTTCAAATGGTTCTCCCCAATTTGGAGCAATGATGATGGGGGAAGAGACTGACTTCTTCTTCAATTCTTCAAATGCTATCAGACAAGCACTATCACAGTCATATTTACTCTCCTTTTCAAGAAAATTGCACAAACGATGTGCGATTTTCAAAATATGTTTTATGAACCTCTTGTAGAACCTGCATGCCTTTGAAAACTTGCCACACCTTTTATCGAGATTGGTGGACGAAGCTTTTTCATTACCTCCACTTTGGATTATCCACCTCATTACCTTTCTCAAAAATCTGGTGTCCCAACACTATGCCCTCTTTTACCATAAAGTCACACTTATCCCAATTTAGCACTAAATTGCAATTTTCACACCTTTTCAGTAACTCGGCTAGGTTTTCCAAGCATCTATGAAAAAAGACACCAACCATTGAGAAATCATCCCTGAACACCTTAATAGTGTCCTCAACCATGTCGTAGAAAATCGACATCATGCAACGTTGGAAGGTTGCTGGAGCATTGCACAACCCAAATGGCATGCATTTAAACATAAAGGTCCCATACGGGAAAGAGAAGGTGGTTTTCTCTTGGTCTTCCAGGGCTATAGAGATTGATTATAGCCTGAATACCTATGAAAGAAGAAGTACCATCCCTTACCTGCAAGTCTATCCATCATCTAATCCATGAAGGCCATAGGGAAATGGTCCTTCTCTGTCCAAGCATTCAACTTCCGGTAATCCATTCAAACTCTCCATCCAATCACCGGGCGCATCAGAACAAGCTCGTTTATTTCATTTGGGACCACAATAATCCCACCCTTCTTAGGCACACACTTAACAGGGCATACCCAACTACTGTCTGCAATGGGGTAGATGACTCCATCATCCAACCATTCAATAATCTCCTTCTTCACTATCTCTTGCATAGGCGAATTCAATTTTCTCTGATGCTCGATATTAGGCTTATGATCCTGCATGAGCTGAATTTTGTGAGAACAAACACTGGGGAAATTTTGATAATATCTGCAATAGTCAACCCAATAGCTCGCTTGAAACACTTTAGCACTGCTACCAAACACTCGACTTGTTGCGTGTTAAGATCTGCCACAATAATGACCGGGAGTGTCTCATCTATACCCAAGAATACATACCTTAAATGTGGGGGTAAGGCCGTAAGTTCAAACTTAGGTGCCTCTTCCACAGATGGTCTCGCTGGTGGATTCTCAGAATTTTTCATATACAAGTCCAACTTCATAGGCTTTGGCCGATATCATTACCTCTCAAGTGTGGCCACTAACTCGTCATACCCTTTGATGAAATCACTCTTAAAGTTCATTATCAGTGCTACTAATGCCTCAAAAATGAGTCTCTCCTTGATTTGCACCTTTGCAGAACTCTCGCTTCTAAAATTTATAGCTGATAACGATTGGAGATCACCACTCTGTTTCATCCTACAAATATCGAAAGTCGCTTCTTCATTGCTAAATCTGAACTTCATCAGTCCTTTTTCCATGTCAACCAAAGAACACCTAGTGGCAAGGAATGGTCTCCCAAGGGTAATGTGAATCTCAAAGTCAACCACACAATATAGAATAACAAAATCGTCCAGAAAAATGAATTACTCCACTTTCACTAGTACGTCATGGAGCACTCCTATAGGCCTCTTTAAAGTTCTATCCGTCAAGAGCAACCGCATCGTAGTTTGTTTTGGATCACTCAATCCCAACTTCTTGTAAATGGACAATGGCATGAGATTAATGTTAGCACCAAGATCACACAGTGCCTTGGAAAAGTGCAATAACACAATAATACAAGGGATAGTGAAAGCACCTGGATCTTCTCTTTTCTGCACAACGGATCTTATAGCAATAACACTACAATGTTGCAACTAATTTATTTTTTCTAACCATATCCTTCATAAACATTGCATAACTAGGCATTTTCTTTAGAGATTTTTTCAACAGAACATTGATGATGAGATTTATAAGCATAGTGATGAACCTGCGGTATTTTCCTTCTTTGATCTTCTTGGCCAATCTTTGAGGAAAGGGAGGTGGAGGCCTTGGAAAGGGCCCTACTTTCTCTGTGGCTACATACTCCTTTCATTCACCTTCTCATGCTCTATACTATCATCTATCACCTCATTATCTTTTTTAGGCATCAATCTCCAGCGTAGGTGGCATAGGTCGATCAATGGTTTGCTTATCCCCTCGAGTAGTGACCATCATACAATGCCCATCATTCTTTTGTTTTTGGATGGTGTTGCTTGGAAGAATTCTTGGCTGCCTTGGGTTCACTGTGGTGGACAACTAATTCATCTGTAGCTAAACATGATTGATTGACATTGCATGGATCAATCTTTGGATCAATGCCGGATACGTCTTTCCTTATCTCCTTCACATTCTTATCATTCGCATCGAACCTTCTCATAATCTTTTGCATCATATCCTCAATTCGCACCAGGTTGCCTCCAGCATCCCTTGGGGCAGATTCTCTATTTTGAGTGGGAACGTAAGGTCCATACTTAAATGTTTATGTTTCCATAGTTGTATCGGTTTTAATTATTATCTCGGTTGTAGTTCCCATACTAGACATATTGGCCTTCTCGGTTGTAATTTCCATATTTCTGACCTTTGTTTCCTTGACCTTAGGGCCAAGTTCTGTGTTGGATCCTTGGGCGTTTGGTCGGAAACCCCCCGTCTGATCATTCACTCCATACGCATCCTCTTCATAATAATACTCTTCCACCGGTGGCTGAGGTCTATGCTTAGATCCCTACTTTGTAAAAATAGGGTGAAACATCGCGATTACTCAAAAATAATCAATTAACTAAATTTAAAAGAATTTAAAGAATAAGCAAATTTTAAAAGAGTCGCAAGCTAATTTTTGGAAAAACTAGGAAACCATTAGATTCTAGGTAAATGTTTAGCTAATTTCAAAGGGAAGGTGTTAAGCAGCTTTCGAAATCCACCAATGTGGGTCCCGACTGAATTCTTTTTTTTTCAAAGTTGTGGAGGAGACAAAGTAGTATACAAGTAAAACGATCATACAATATGGACAAGTAATAAAACAAACAATCATATAAGAAACAACATAAATTTGCCTATCGTCAATAATATACAATAATGAGTCAAAAATATTGTTCCGATAGCTTCAATGGGAAGCAACTTCAGGTACATATAATGAAACTTAGTAAAAGTGTTAGTACTAAAGAAATATGAATAAAAATAAATAAATTAAATATTAATTTCAAAATAAAATATGTCTTATATACGTGGGATCCCTTGAAAATCGAAGGTAATTTCTTCATCAACCAATTTTATCATAAAAAATATATAAACTTAAACTAAAAAATGTAGAGGCCTCCTAAACTGATTGAAAGATTTTCTCATTGGCCAAATTTTAACGTACATAATATAAATAAATCTAATCAGGTAAACAATATCCAAAATTGCAAAAGAATCAAAGGTAAAAACACTAGTATGACAAACATAATTGACAGTGAGCACATCGGTGTAACAAATGAACTAATTAGCAAATCATTTTAAAAATTAATGCATAAATAACATACTAACAAAGAAAGTAAAAAGTTCATATAATATTTAATAATGTTAGTAACATTCATCATACGAACATACTAATGAATTGGGAATAATATAACATTAAAGAAAATCTTTAACTAGTTAGTATTCTTGTTTAAATATGTAAATAAAAACTAAAGCAACACCATTATGAAAATCAAAAAAAACATTAACAGAGGCAGTAGCATATATACTATATAAGAAATAAGTAATAATAAATAAAATAATCAAGTAAATAACTAACCAACAATGCATTAATTAAAAGCAGGGTCATCAGTGGTATTAACGTGAGGAAAAAGCAAATGAAAGGCAATTACAACATTTTAACTTTTGACAAAGAAAAATAACTAAGAACAATCATCGATGTTGTCCGAGTTAAACCTCTTTTTGGCAAAATTTGCAAAACAAAGCAGCGTAAACGAATAAAGATGAACAAACTCATTAGTATAAAAGAATAAACAGATCTAAAATGTAATAAAATAAAGAGGAGAAAAAGAAGGATCGATACCACAATGAAAGAAGAGTAACGGGGAGGGTTCGGTCTTTCTTGCTGGAGCTGTGGAGGTCGGCGCTTTGGTCGGAGTTTGGTGGTCACTGGTGGGTGTTTCTGTTGATTTTTGTTTGGAACTGGTGGATCTAGGGTGTTTTCTGGTTTGTTTGAGTTGCTGTTTGGCAATGGACGGTGAAGCTTTGGAGTTCGCCGGAGATGGCAATGGAAAATTGAGAGGTTTAGCTGTTGCGCGAGCTTGTTGTTTGCCGGAGCTAAAACTCGCCTGAAACTATGGAGAAATTCAGTTTGGTTTTGATATCATTTCTAAGCTGCTAGCTGGTGGGTCTTTTGAAACGGTGAAAAGAAAAATAAAAATAGCTTGGGGTTTTTGGCTGCCAAAGCTTCGCCGGATTCCGGGGTAGTGGCAACCGAAAAATTATTGACTAGCGAAACCCTTTTAGTGGATAAAAATCTGAATTTTTTACAACCTTAAAATAAATTCACCACCCACTTAACCGATTGAACCAATTATTCTATATATAGGAAACTGTTAAAAATGGGCCTAAGTTATGGGCTCGAGATTGTTACCCAAAAATGGTTGGTTAATACATAATATATTCGTATATGCAAATTGTATTCGGATTTGCATGAATTTTTTAACTGCGCAAAATATCAAAATTAATGTTAACCGAAGTAACAAATAAAATGAATATTAAAAAAAATATAATGAACGTAACTAATGACATGTAAAAAATGTAATTTTCAAATTAACTAATAAGAAATTTTAAATTTTGATAAATAAGGATAGTTATCGATATTATTTTTAATTATAAAAAAAAATCAACTATTAAATAAATAAAGCCACAAATATTGAAAATGTTAGGCCATAATTGTGTGTCAACAGTCTATTCAAACAGTTCACCACATTCACCTTCCCTGCCCTTCAAGTCACATGTTTTAGCGCCAACCCTAGCTTAGTTCTCATCCGTGCCATCTCTTTGCGAATCTCATATGCGGCTTGGTTGCTTGTAGCTTAAACGACGAAGGTGTTTCACCCAGTAACTGAATTTCTATTGCTCCAAACTTTATTGTTGCCAGATATCTTCTCCATTTTCTCAGTGATCTGTGCCCACGAGCATTCACCATACGAACATCTTGCAATAGTATCAAGCACTGCCTTGCCTTCCCATTGTCATCCTGCTCCCGATAGAAGTACTCCTTCAATGAATCATCATCAATACGGTGATTTGGGATGCCTCTTATAAAAGCAATGAATCTATTCTAAGAACTACTCACAAACTCTGAATGTTGAGCTACAAAATTGTTGAGCTTGTCCTTCTTGTTCAGCTTCTTGAAGAATCTTTCTAGGAATGAATCTGTCAACTTATCCCATATGTCGATAGAGTTGTAGGGAAGTTCATTTAACCATATAGCAGCACCTTCGATCAATTATATAGGGAACACCCTCAGCCCTATGACATTCATATCCCAATCTGGTCGACCTATGCAACTTTTCATGACATAGTTTAGCTTAGCTGTGTAAGCATGTGGATCATCTAATGGAAACCCCGCAAATAAACCTCTCGTTGTAAGAATCTAAATCAAGATATTGGTCACCACAAACGTATGCACTGGAGGTAGAGGTGGGAGGACAAGAGGTATATCAGACACGACGGTATTTATGTTGACCCTCCCGTTATCATTCAGACGTGCTCCTTGAGGGTCTTGGGGCCTTAGTGCTTCTCCCAATCCGATATCACGTGGAACCTGATTGTTCTCATTGACTTCCCATGGAGGTTGCAACCCTTCTCATCCACCTAATCCTCCTCTGAAGGGAGCAATCGAGACTCTTTGATTATTCATTCTACGCAAAGTTCTACCCAATTCTGAATCATATGAAGTGAATGGTTCACCTCAACTACGTGTACTTGGCATACACTAGAGTAAGAACATGAGAGAGACAAAAACAAAGGAAAAAAGTAAAATTAGGAAATGTTTGACTGAAGTTCAATAATGTAGTTAAACTTCATCTAAAAGCCTTATTCCCCGGCAGCGGCACCAAAGTTTGATATGCTCAAATTACACCTCCCTAAAGAAGAATAAGCGATTGTTATCAAGTTAAAAACCCAATTGGTGGGTTGAGTCGATCACATTAGGAATATGGTTTAGACTTAACTTTAACCCACAATCATATTCGTTTCACTACACCATTTTAGGCCTACGGCCACACTTATTCTGAACTACACTTGTAAAGTGTTGCCTAAAGTAGTTTTGGGAACGCTTTTAAAGCGTAGCCAAAATTTTTAACTTTTAGCTACAACAATTTTGGCAACACTTTAAAAGTGTACTCTTTAATGGTATAAGGTACACTTTATAAGTGTTGTTAAAATATGATATAATTGGCAACACCTATTTATATACATGGCCACACTTCTAAAATGTCCTATTTTTATAATTGAAAAAACAACACTTTATAAGTGTTGCCTTAAAAAATTTCACTAAAATATTATATTCCCTCCAATATTTTTAACACTCCCTCCCATTTTTATTGGCCAAAAAAATTAAACATTAATAAAACATTTTGACTTCACTTTCCTCTTTCAGCTTTCCTTTTCACGTTTCTCTTTTCAGCTGAAGAACTGGCCGGTTCAATCGTTCCGATACATGCTGAAGAACTGAAGGTTCGAGATGAAGAGAGGTGAAGATAGCTGAAGAACTGGTTCTCTTTTCCGATACAAGCTGAAGAGTCAAAGAACTGAGCTGAAGAGTTGAATGATTCCTTGAAGAGTAAGAACGATTCCTTGAAGAGTAAGAACAATTCTCTTTTTCGAAACTTATTTGATCTTTAGCTGAAGATTTTGATTTTTAGCTGAAGTGGTAGTTCTAAAACAGTCTTCTTGTTAGCTGAAGTATTTGATTTTTCATTTTGTGTATAGAAGACATGAATATTGTTGGGTTGTTGACATGATGATGAACTGAAGCTAATTAGTCTCTCCGTCACACTTTTCTCTCAAGTGTCTCACTGAAGAACACAATTCCAAAGAGATTTTGTTGGATTTGGGTTTATCAGCTAAGAAATTTCATTTTGAAAGTCTAAATTTTAACTTAGGGTTTTGATATTCTTGTATTTTTATACAATTTTTGGGAGTGTGACTTGTATTTTAGTTTCATCAGTTGATTTTTGGAGTGTAGCTCGTATATTAACCTCCCTATATAAACCTCTTTTTCACTGTTAAGGAATGAAAAAAAGTTGGGATTTATTTGAGCAAAAACATTTAGAGGTAAATCAAACATTGCCTTGCATGACATCTCGAAGGCAGGGGTCACTGAGACTTCTAGAGTAGATTTCAGTGTTTCCTGTAGAGTTTGCTTGCCAGAGGTTTGGAATTGTGCTTGGATTTGTCTAGCTACAGTAGCTACAAGTTTGGAGTTTAATGCTTTCTCTAGTTGGTTCACTGCCTTGTCACCAACTATTTTCTGCACCATAACATTAAGATAATTTTATTGTTTTGGGAGTATCTAGTCAGAATGCTTCATCTATCAAGGAACAAGTTGAAGTATAACAAAGTTAAGACAAAAGTTCTGATTGAATGGCTGGTGCTTTCTCTGCATGGACCATGAAAATGTTAGTTGATGTAATATCTAACTCAGGACTTTCCACTATCTCTGGCTCGTTAGGTGAAAATGATTATGATATAGGATGTGAGCAAGCAGATAAGGAGATGAACAATGAGGAGAAAGCAATTGCTGCTGCCTACCACATCTTCAGGAATGTCGCACCGCCTGGTTCCAAGTAAGAAAACACTTGCATTTGAAACATCACTATGATGTTTTAATTTGTCACATTTTAAGTAAATATCCGGTAACATTCTTTTATTTAGTGTCATCTCTGCTGAGTCACATAATTCATTTCTGTATGTGTAGTGTAACGACCTGCTTAGTCATTTTGAGCAGCAGATTTTATTTCTGGGAAAAACTGTCTGAGACGACGTATCCCACGACGGACTGTCATGGGCACGACGGACCGTCGAAGGTGTCTCGTTCAAAACACTTGGAATTCTTATATTTGAGTGCTGAAATCGACTCTCTGAACTCTGTGACGGACCTGCAGGACGGACCGTCACAGACACGACGGACCGTTGTGAGTTTCCGTTTCAAAACACTTCAACTCTTGAGAATTGGGTACTGGGAGCAATTCTCTGTCCGTCGTGACGGAAGTGCAGGACGGACCGTCGTAGGCACGACGGATCGTCTCAGACTCATCAAGGAAATTGAGTCTCTGAAGGTTGTGACGAACCTGCAGGACGGGCCGTCACAGGTTGCGTAATCCCAGTCTGGGTCGGATTTCTGGGTAAGTTTTAAAGGGGCGTTTTGGACTATTCCTGTTATAATTATGAATTTCGTGGGTTAATGTTAATAACTCAAATTCTTGGGGGTGTAAAGGAGATAACCTTGAGTTACTTAGTGGGTTAATTCCTCACCTTTTATACTTAATTATATGCTAATTAGGGAAAAGAAAGAGGGTTTTGAAGAAGAAAAATAGAAAGAACAAGGAGAGAGAGGAACGATCGATAGAGAGAGACAAACGAAGAGGAAACAAAAAGCTTTAAGAGATTGCTTGCTTGATCACGAATCCTCGGTGAAGGTAGGTTATGGTTTTGATACTATTCATAGTAAACTCTTAATAGCGAATGATATGTATTGGTAGTATTGTAAACCCTTCTATATGCTTAATTGTATGCTTGGATGAATGTGATTATGTGATTGTGATAAAATAAGCATAATGAAGCTTTTGAATCCAAAATCTTGAAGAACTCTAATTCACCTTGTTATTGATGATGCCTTGGTATAAAAGAAGGCTTGATGAACTAAAGTAATGAGATTGATGATGCCTTGGTATAAGAGAAGGCTTGATGAATTGATAGAATGATGTTAGTGGATCGGAGTGTCACGTTCCAACACATAGTATTAGTGGATCGGGTGTCACGAACCGACACGTAGAATTAGGCGATCGGAGTGTCATGTTCTGACACATAGTATTAGTGGATCGGGTGTCATGAACCGACACGTAGAATTAGGGCATCGGAGTGTCACGTTCCGACACATAGTATTAGTAGATCGGGTGTCACGAACCGACACGTAGAATTAGGGGATCGGAGTGTCACGTTCCGACACATAGTATTAGTGGATCGGGTGTCACGTAAACGAACCCGTAGAACTTAGGGGATCGGAGGAGTGTCACGTTCCGACACATAGTATTAGGGGAGATCGGGTGTCACGAACGACACGTAGAATTAGGGATCGGGTGTCACGTTCCGACCGTAGAAGTAGGGGATCGGAGTGTCACGTTCCGACACATAGAATTAGGGGATCGGAGTGTCATGTTCCGACACATAGTATTAAGGGATCGGGTGTCACGAACCGACACGTAGAATTAGGGGATCGGAGTGTCACGTTTCGACACATAGTAGTAGGGGATCGGAGTGTCACGTACCGACACAAGAGGAAGAAAGATAATAAATCTTGAGAGATGTGTATATACTCAATGTAATGAACCTAATTCCCAAATGAGTGTGGTATTGAGGCTTGAGTCCTCATGGATGAACTTGGTAGTACTTATTGATGATTATAGTACTTGTTACTACATGTTGAGTATTGTAGTTGATTTATGATATGAACTGATATATACTGTTTTCTATTTTGAGTTGGCCGATGATACCTACTCAGTACTTGTGTTTGTACTGACCCCCTACTTGTTGTTTCTTTCTTTGTTATTTGGGGAATGCAGCAAACGTACCGTCGTCTTCAACTCAGCAGCACTTCTAGCCAGTCTTCACTACACCGGATTTCAGGGTGAGCTAATGCTTCTAGCTTGGACTGGATCTTCTCTTCAATGTCTTGATGCCTTGAACTTCCGGCATGGACTAGCCTTTTATTTATTTTAGCTTCTTAGATACTTCTAGATTTGTAACTTGAGGATAGATGTTCTTGTGATGATGACTTCCAGATTTGGGGATAATGAGTTTTAAGTCTTCCGCTTTGTATTTTTGTTCAACATGTTGGAGTTTTAGATTGGTTGGTTCGCTCACATAGTAGGATAAGTGTGGGTGCCACTCGCGGCTAGATTTTGGGTCGTGACAACAATTCATATATATCCTTCATTTAATGAGGTTCTTAACTATTTTACATTTTATAGGAGAATAGTTTGAAAATGATCTAAAGAACAATAGTGGAAAGTAGCATTTCAATTAGTTATGTACTAAAATATTTTTCTTAAAAAATATTTCATATCCCAATAATTTACTTAACATGGATAGAGGGAGTATTAAGTTGAAAAAACTTCATAATTACATATTTTTACCTTATTAACTAATTATTATCCCTATAGTTTGAGATAATTACATACTGTTTCACTAATTAATAGTTTCATATCAGATTTCAAATTAGATACACTAGATATATGTATTTTTTCTATCAAATACATTACAGGTAGGATGAGAGAGTCAGAGACATGGCAATATACTTGGATATTTACAACTAATTTCAAACCTCATTTGACAGAAAGACATGTATATTGGGACCAAAATTTTGCACGAGTGATAACTTCTTTTAAAAAAAAAAACGAAAAGGCACATAATTATATTCTTATCTAGTGAGAGCGACGTTGTTTATGTAATTCAGGTTAATAATGCCAAAAGTAAAAATAATCAGATAATATAACATTCAATAAATTTTGCCAATAAAATAAAGCAGAAAATTACATTTAGTTAACTTTTTCCTCTTTTATAAGTGGTAAAAAAAGGGTTATAAAAATAATTTTACGACAAAAAGAACAAATAAAAAAGTAACCCAAAAAAAAGGAAGAAAAATAAAAAAAAAAATATGGGTCATGCTATTCCTACGAGAGTCTTTCACATGTTTTCTCATCCTAGTCGGATATTTTTTTTCATTTCACTTAACCCACGGAAAAGGAATACACTTTCACATTTTTTCTGCCTTTGCATCCTGAAATTTTTCCTTTATAATCTCCCAAAATGGTCTAATGGTTTCTCCTCCCTGAAACTTTTGTTGAGTTTCTCTCTATCCATTTTATAATTTTTTAGTTTGAAATTCAATATCTCTCTCATTTTTTAGATTTTGCTAACATGGACAAAACTAAAGAAAATAGAGAAAATTAAAGGAAAGTGAAGTTGAATTTAGGGCGTTCATTGAATGGTAATTTGGGTGTTAACTCTGAAAAAATTGAAGATATTGAACCGTTCATCGTTAATAACTAATGGAAATTCTTCTTTGTTGTTTTCAGGTGGATTACAAGGAAGTGTTGCTTCAAGTTTGACTGAGCTTGAAACCCAACAACCACCTAATCGATGTATAGAAATTTCTTCCTTTTAATTCTTTCGTTGAAACACTCTTTATTTACTCAACTAAAAAGAATTGTGTAAGTTCACAAAAAATTGTATCGATTAGCTTTTTCAAGCTTCTCGAAACTACTAATGAGAAATAATGAATGTTGTCAGGGAAAAGTGCTAAAGAAGTTGGGGAGAAGCTGAGAATATTCTTGTACAAGATGCCTTCTGTTTTCTATGACGGACCAAATGGAAAGAAGACGAAAAGATACTTGTTATACTCGTTTACGAAGAGAGGAGATTTGAAGATAGTCTGTGCTTGTCATGCTAGTTTTCTTACCGCAACTGAATTTGTCAAACATGGTGGTGGAGGTGACGTTGACGTTGAAAACCCCTTAAAGCATATAAGCATAATTCTTGACTACTGAAGAGTGGACTAATGCTTTAATATGGTTGTTATGTGATCTTTCCTTTTGTTTTTTTGTACTGAAAAAGTTCAATGGCTATTGCCCAAAAAGGCATTAGCTTTGATATCGTTGTTATTTGATCTTTCGTTTTATTTCCTAAAAAGGCATTAGCTTTGATATTGTTGTTATCTGATATTTCGTTTTATTGCCTAAAAAGGCATTAGCTTTGATATTGTTGTTATTTGATCTTTCGTTTTATTGTTAGCCCCTTCCATCAACGATTTATTAAGGTTATGTTTTGGTCATTTTGCTTGTTTTTTTGGCTATGCGGTGCTTATTGAGCTTCAATTAGAAGCAACTAACAGCTATTCTAATTGTTTTGTTTATGTGCTAGGATTTGGTATCTACTGCTTTAAGCTTTTCTAATTTTAATTTTTCGAGTTAGAATTTCTATTTCTTGTTAAATCTGACAATTATGTGTTAACGAGAGGATGGTAAGCCTGTGCAAGTCGGACCTTATGGAAAATGAGTTATTAAAAAAATAATTATAATTTAATTTATATAATTGATTCAAATAGAATTTGTCATAGTTTGTAATTTCGAGTTCATGACAACGGATTGATGAGTGCTCTATGTTTCATAAATAAAATGAAGGATTAAAATTTTATTTGTAGCGTTTTCTCTTATTTTCTACGTGATTTTGGATGTAGTAAAAGAGTTTTTGAAATAATATGAACTTATTATCATAACTTGATGGTCTAAACTATTTATAGTTTTCCCTAATTTTCTGTATATATTGTTAGGAAATTCTTCTATCACAAATTTAAAGCACGAATTTCACTATGTAACTACTATGGTTATGTATAATAAGTTTTTTTTTTTAAAAAAAATAACAATTTGCGCAATTTTGGGCCAGTAAACTAAACAATTCATTAAATTCCAACTCATTTTTCCAAAAAAATTTACTTGTTTATCGACATGTGAGAGAGGTGATGAGTAACGTGTGAAGTGAATATTACCAACCTATATCATCTATCTCGCCTCATCTAAACATTATAAAAATATCATTGATAATACTTTGAAAAATTCTCATAGACAAAGTGAACACTGATTCAATCAGAAATCTTAATTTTAAACTTATGCAATCTCCAAGTACACGATCTCATAGACAAATCTGAAGTATAGCTTGAATCACTAAAAAAATACAACATTAAAAAGCTAAATTTTGGATTTTTCTTTATGTGTGTTAGGGTTTATTGTTAACTGCTTTAGAATTTTCTAAGTTAATCTATCAATTATATAGTAATACATACATTATTAGTTACGTTATTTTGGGTTGCTATTTTTGATGTACGAATATATGGATGACTTTTCTAGGTTTTTGAGCCCCAATTTTATTTAGGGTTTACGGGTAAATTTACAAGTGCGGTTTAGGTTTTAGGGATGAATTGATTGACATATTTGATCCTCTTCTTTAATTGTGATGTGAATTTCATAATTTCTTGATCCCTCATTCAAAAAATAAATGTAATTATGAATGTGTATGGCAATTTTATGGAGTTTTAGGCCTCCATGGCCGAAATAGATTCTCCACAGCCTCAAGCCGTGAAAGAGAGACCAGAAAAACCTAGTTATGCATCTATTTCTAATTCATCAACTTGCACTCAAAAATCTGATGGAAAACTTCCACTAAAATTAAAACATGTGACATACGTTCATGGGGAACCAATAATGAGTTTCAGTTTTTCGGATTTGGAATCGTATATCCAAGAAGAGAACTTGCAATATGCTCTTGTTGCTAAGTTCTCTTATGGGAGACCTGATATGATTGATCTCAGAAAGGTTTTTACACGACTCTTCGAAATCAAATAAGATTGCAATTTGGGACTACTGGATCATCGTCATGTTCTGGTGAGATTATCGAACCGAGAAAACTTTGTGGAGGTGTATTCTAGGGCAGTATCATTCATCACATTAAAAGAAAAGTGCGTGAGTAATCAATAACAATGTCGAACTCAGCGTTGGACACCATGGTTTAATCCAAAAGGAGAGACACCAATTGCTTTGCTCGTCAAGCCCTGTTTTCACTAGTATCAGCCGTTGGTACACCCCTACAAGTTGATAAGGCAACAACTAGTAAGTCAAGGCCTAGTGCAGCTAGGGTAAAGGTGGAGGTTAATCTATTATCATCTCTTCCGGATAGAGTTAGAATGTTTTTTAAAGATGAAAAGACAGGTGTCATTAAGGAAGTGTTGCAAAAAACTGTCTATGAAAAATTGCACTCGTACTACACAACATATAAACATCAAGGTCACAAGGAGGAAGAATGTAAACTGACTATGTAGATTGAAGGTGGACTGATCGATGAAACAAAAATTAACGGAGAAAAGTTTGAAGGAGATTTGCGATCAATTTTGGATGAGAAAAAGAAAGTTTTTTCTCTTCAACAAACTGGAAAAGAGTTAACATTACCAAATTCTTCTAACATCAATTCGGGAAAAACAATGTGGATAAACTTAACAAGGAGAAACACGCTACAACAACAAGTCAAGAAAGAGTTAATGCACCAGGTCTTGTGCTTCTTACAGCAACATCTGGAAATAAAAAAGATACAAAAGCTATGTTACTTGGAACGCTGACTAGTAAGATAAACGAGCAACTTGGTGCGGCTGCAACGGGTTCTTCCACTCCTGTACATATTGACGTTGAGGCACAAAATAATGCA
Organism: Solanum sitiens; assembly: GCA_016801875.1. NCBI lineage: Eukaryota > Viridiplantae > Streptophyta > Magnoliopsida > Solanales > Solanaceae > Solanum > Solanum sitiens. The sequence continues at coordinate 415,067 of JABWTJ010000553.1, read as the reverse complement.
AATAATAACTCTAGGGAGTTTATCGTTACATCACAAGTTGCTACACGGAAGTTATCGTCTAGATTTGTGAACGATGGAGAGTTGGGTTCGCCTAATGTAGTTAAGGTTATTAAATCACGGCAAGAAGAAGCCAAACAAGGCACCATTATTGCATAACAACCCAGTAATCAATGGACTTTGGTTTCACATAAAAAATTGTTGCCTTTAAGTCCTCAAATAATCACATGTTCCATCAAAAAAATTCTACACAAGTTGAGCTTGATAGAAGTAATAGTGCCGTTGAATGTACTCAGTTTGATGTGTTGCGAGATGAGAATTTTGAACAATACAAAGGGCTACATGGTACGACTAAATTATCTGCTGAATCTGGGAATAATTAAGACTTGGAAAAGCCAATTGAGCAAACGGGGAAGTTGAAAGAACATTGCCATGATGATCATACTGGTCAACAAGCTCTTGTGACACATGAAAAAGAGTCCATTGTAACGGAGGATACAGGTGGAAAAGAAATCCATCCAAAAACACCTGCCATGTTTATTTCGAATCAAGAGATAGCTATAACTGATTTGAATGAAGAGGAAAAACAAAGGGAAACAAGTGCTTCGAGATGGGAAGATTTAGTTGAGGTAGAGAATCATACTCCTTTATCTAATAGGAGTAAGTAAATCCCTCAAGCACTCGAATTTTTGCCTACAAGTAAGATAAATGCATCTATAGCAGTCTTAGATACTTTATCTAATTTGAGTGCTACAAAAGTAATCTTGGATAATAAGGATTTCCTTCCTGACTTGGGTTGTGACATATCTGATGGGGATGATGAAGATGATATGTTGGATATATTCTTTGATAAGGTGGATAAGGATGGTGATCTTTCACCTAGACAACAAAGAAGTGGAAGCATAGCAAATGCAAAAAGAAGACAAATGGAAGACAACATAGTTGGGATGGTACGGTGAGTGGGGAATTTGTTCCAAGGCACTTACCGATGCGATAGGCAAAGCAAAATCATATAACAGTGACAACAACTTTATCAATATCCAACAAATTCAACAAGAAGTGATGAACTATCAATCAGTTTTTGAAAAATTTGAAGAAGAAGATAAGAAGAAAATACTTCAGATTACTTTTGACGGGCAAACAATCTTTTTTAGTTCATACATATATCAAATGAAGTTTGAGTTGGATAACTCATCTTTATTCCTGGCTTTTATATTCATGCATTACTTAAGCATCATCATTTGTAATATCATCATAGTGAGAATTATAAACTTGGTGATAATCATAAAATACCTAGTTTTCTCTAGTTCTTATTTTCTCCATGCTTGTTAATTAGTACATACTTGTTATCTCATTAGGAATAGTAAGGTAAGGCCTAGCCCCCTTGCCTGGACTTATCCCTATTAATATATTTTTATTTTCAATAAAAGGCCGCTAGACGCTCTGACTAGTGGTAAATTTGTTTTAACAAAAAAAAACGGCAATTTTAAAGTGCAAACCAAACAATCCCGTCATGAATCACTTTCTAATAATTTTGTTTTTTGAGTATCCTAAATTTGTTTATGATGAAACCTACCTTTAATGTCAAGAGATATGTAAAACAAGAATAATTCATATTTAGGGTCGAAGCAAAATTGATAATCAAATCGATAATTTGGTTATTGGGTCAATGGTTCGGGTAAATGAGTTATCGGTTCGAGTTTCAGTTTACTATAAACTTCTTATGGGCTTATCGATTCAGGTTTCAGAATGATCATATTTCTTATCGGGTGCCTAATAACCCGATAAGAAGTTCAACTAACTACATTTATATCACTTAAGGTCTTATGCACTCTTAGCATTTAGGGTTTACACTTCAGTCTTCAGACTCTTTACAGAGACTTCATAGTTGACACCCAAATTTCAGAATCATATTCCAAAGCTAGCTGCGACATCACCCACTTATTTATTGTCACTGCTCTCAAACCGGCGAGTTATATTGGATATCATTCTCTAAGTGTATAAATGAGTCAGTGAGATATGCTTGCAATATTACAATACTACAATATGCAATTAAAAAGTTTTTCTTAGTAACTGTCTCATAATCATTAGTGATCTTTGTTAGTAGTGTTGTAATGATTTCTCTTTAGTTCATATCGAAATTGGCTTGGTTGTTATGCGGAATTCTTTTGTGTTTTACCAATTTGAGCAATATTGACATCTTCGTTCATGTTAATATGGAGTTTTATTAAGTGTTTTATGTAGTAATGGACTAAAAGGGAAGAAATCATCAGTATCACTTGGCTACTACGAACTGTTAATTAGTGATTAGTCCATAAGTAACTCCCAATTAAAGTTGTGTGAATTCTTAATAATTAACCCGATAACCGAACCGATAACGATCACTAATAGATAAACGAGTAATGGAAGATAAAAAATGGAGTTGAAGGGTTAAAATAGAACAAGGTTGAGTTGGAGTGTCAAAATAAAATTGGGCAACTTGCACATATAACAAACAAAAAATTCATATTTGTATGCTATAGCAAAGTTTGCATAATTGCGCTCCATAGCAAACATATAACTGTATAATTCGCTATACATATACAATTGTATAATTCGTTGGCCTAAATTGTATAATTTGCTGGCCTCGCTATACATATACAATTGTATGATTCACTGGCCTGAATTGTATAATTCACTGGCCTATTTCTCTGCAATTGTATAAGTCGTTGGCCTATTTCACTGCAATTGTATAATTCGCTGCCTATTCCGCTGCAATATCTGTATAAATTTGCTTTGCATACAATTGAATCGAAGTAAAATGTTTGTATATTGTATAATTATAAGTGTATAGGAAGAAGATAGATGTTTTTCTCTCGCTTTATACAAAAACATAAACACAATTTATACACTTCTGTTGTATAAAGCGATAGAAAAATGTATTTCACTGCAATTGTATAATTCGTTGGCTTTTTTTGCTGCAATATTTGTATACAATTTGCATTTGTCTACAATTAAATCGAAGTAAAATATTTGTAAATTGTATAATTAAGTGTATAGCACGAAGATATATGTTTTTGCATGTGTATATACAATTTTCTCTCGCTTTATACAAAACAGAAACACAATTTATACACTTCTGTGTATAAAGCGAGAGAGGCGAGCAGAGGGATAGTGGCGAGCGAGAATGGGAGAGTGGCGAGCGAGATTTTTGGGAGAGAGGCGACTGGCAAACTTTGGCAAACGTTTGCTATGGAGCACAATTAAATCAAACCGTAACTACTCCATTTATTTTAGGTTATTAGTTTGCTTTATATACAATTATCCCAATAAAATTTAGGGACAAGTTTAAGGATCTGCATATATGTTGGGCCATTTTTATTCCTTTAGAATGAAGGATATTATCTCCTTATAAGATTTCAAGAAAACTATGCATGTTAAATTATTTAACATGGTAAATACAATTAAAGAAAATCATATACAAATATTATGTGTAATTAACTATATATGGTAGGTAGAGATTCTAATTGATGGTAATTAACAATAGAGATAAAGAGAGAGAGAGATAAATACACTTGGATTCAATGTATCTAGAATAAATTACACCTAATTTTGAATCACGTATATATGATATACATGTAATTAGATGCGTCGAATACATTGTATCGAGAGACCAAAATTAGACACAATAATAATTTCAAAAACTCATGAAAAAGACATTTAATAAGCTCCAAACAAATTAAATTTGCATTATTTACCCTATTAAATTCAATAATACTGAAAGGAGAAATTATAGAATAATATAACATTTAATCAATTTGTCCAATAAAACAAAGTAAAAAAATACATTTAACCTTTTTCTCTTTTTAAAATGGTAAAAATAATAATTATGAAATGAATTTATAACTGACATGTGTCACTCACTATTAAGCGGTTACCTCTTGGGATCAATTTCCAAGGTCCTTCCTAAATCACGTGGTCATGTTATTCCAAAAACAACCATGTATCACTTTTCAGCAGCTATTTTGTCATTTAATGAGTCCATGGAAATGAAATACAGCTTCACGCTTTTTCTACCTTTCCACCTAGAAATCTTCTCCTTTTTAAGCTCCCAAAGGGCCTAAATATTTTCTCCACCCCAAAACTTATACGGAGTTTTTCTTTTCCCATTTTATATTTTTTTTAGTTCAAAATTCATAGCTTTTACAATTTTTTAGATTTTGCTAACAAGGAGAAAGCTAAAGAAAATATGGGTGTTTTACTCGAAAATAAAATAAAAAGAAAAATGACTAAGTTTTCAAAAAATTGATTAAACTTATCATTTAAGAGAAATCGAATTTCCATAATAAACACAGTCGACACTTAATCTTTTAGTAAAATCAAGAAAAAACTCAGGGTTTTTAAAAAAGATTTAATAAAATCAATTTGAAAAATGCAAATATATTGATTCTTTTCCCTGTATATTGCAAATATATTGATCCTTTGGCCTATTTTCGTGTCCAAAAGCCAGCGTATACATTGATCGTATACTAAAGTATATTGATTCTTTTCCCTATATATTCGACAGTATACTCAATGTATACATTCTAATTCAGCTCCTCAAGCACCTGTATTAATTTTTGGACCTGTATTATAGCTTCCATTTCGCTATTTCAGCTTCCGAAACTCGAATAGTGATGAAGGCCAACTCGATAAGTGAGATAATTAACAGCTAAGGCAAGGCATAGCAAAAACAGCTCACATTATGAACAAATAATTAATAGATAACAAAATCCCAACAAGAAACAAAATAGAGATAACATAATGCACACTAGACAAACATCACACTTTATGCAATAAATGATAGCCGCTCATCTCTGTAGACCTAGAGCTGCCAGCTTGTCATACTAAAGGGTCAAGCTAACATACTTGAAGCAAAAAGAAGAAAATAGCTACAATCAAAGAAAAATGAAATAAAGTTATATACATGGAACAAGCTGATTTTCTTTACTTGAAAACAGAAACAACCTAATGACACACAGCTGAAAAAATGAATTTCTTTTGAGGATAAGAAAATGGGCCTGGAATTGAGGACAAAAGAGTGGGCTGCTGAAAAAAATGCTTTTATAAAGGCCCATTATTTGGTCCTTTAATATTGGTTAGCTAAATGAATTATTAATTTAGCCAAATCGAATTTAATTTGCAAATTTAACTAAAATCTAAACAAGATGAATTAATAAAACCAATTTAGGAACTTCTCAATCTTAAAAAAATAAAATAATCAATTCAACCATAAACCAGTTGATTTTTAAATTAACCATAATTTAAACTAAACTAATTTTATAAAATACTTACCAAAAATAAAATCTTGTTTAGGATTATTTTCAAATATTTTAAAATAAACTAATTACATAAAAACATATTTACCATTTAAAAATTATAAAAGCTACTAAAATTACTCTAAAATAACTTGAAAAACATTTTAAATTTTATAAAGCTAATTATTTTAATCGTTCGAAATTAATAAAGCTCGAAAGTTAATTTATATGTGGAGGTCCAAAATTGGGTGTCAACAATAGGAACTTCAAGGAATGTAGCAAATGAAAATTTAGGGCTTTCATTGATTGGTAATTTTGATGTTCTCTCGAAAAAATGAATCATTTTTTTGTGAATAACTAATAAAATATTAATTGATGTTTCCAGCTAATGGATCGCAAGGATGTGTTGCTTCAAGTGTAGCTAAGGTTGAAATCCAACAACGTCCTACTCAAGGTATCAAGATTTTACGAATTGATTTATATATATTATTCAATTTTTATTTGTACCAAAATTGAAGTGGGAAATAATTTATAATTTTACCTTTAATTTTGGATGTGAAATCATCTTTAGTTGAATAGAAATCACTTGTGTATTCAGAGAAAAATATTGCTTCAGAGAAGTTCAGAAACTTTGTGCTCAACAATATGGCTAATGTCTACACAAAAGGTGAAGGACCAAAAAGAAAGAAGATTGAAGAACTTTTATGCTCGTGTAAGAAGATAGATGAAGGGAAGATAGTTTGTCTTTGTCATGATAACTTTCTGACCCCAGCTGAATTTGTCAAACATGCTGGTGGAGATGATGTTGAAAACCCTTTATTATCTTAATAAAGGCATAGCTTTTATGTCATTGTTGTTATTTCATCTTTCCTTGTTGTTGTACAAGACTATGTTCCTCCTGTCTAAGATAATAAAGTTTTTTCAGGCATCCCGCTTGTTTTGTTATGCTATGCATCACCATTTTTCAACATCATCTCCACCAGCATGTTTGACAAATTCAGTTGTGGTCAGAAAATTACCATGACAAAGACAAACTATCTTCACTTCTCCTCCATTGCATCCACTCCTCCTTAGTCTCCATTGGTGGCAACGATGTCATCCTGTTAACAGAAAATGGATCACTTATTTGCCTCCATTCCATTTGAGTCTCCATTGGCGGCATGGGAGATGTCCTCATAACAAAAATTGGATCATTGATTTGCCTCTGCTCCATCTCCGTCTCCATTGGCGGCAAATAAGTTGTCTTTATAATTGGAAATGGATCATTACATTGCCTCCACTCCATTTCAGTATTCATTCTACGCCTCCACTCGATTTCAATCTCCATTCTTCACCTACAATCCATTTCAGCCTCCAACCTTTGCCTCCACTCGATTTCAGTATCCATCGGAAACGAAGATGTACTAGTAACAGAAAATGGATAATTTCTTTGCCTCAAGTACTCTACTCCAGACTCCATCGGCAACGAAGACCTCCTGTTAACACAGAAAATGGATAATTTTGTTGCCTCCACTCCATTTCAGTTTCCATCGGCGGCAACAAATACATCCTGGTAACAGATTATGGATAATTCCTTTGCCTCCAGCAGTTTATTTAAGTCTCCATCGGCAACGAAGATGACTTCATAATTGAAACGGATTATTTCGTTGCCTCCACTCAGCCTCAGTCTCCATGGGCAGCGAAGCACGCCTAATGACTGAAAATTGAAAATCATTCACATTTCTATTACTGTTATTATAAGAATGCTCACTATTAACCATTGACGAAGAACGGTTCGGTATCTTCGATTTTTTGAAGAAGCCCCAAATTCACTCAGCCCTAAAGTTAGCTCTACAGTTACATCCTCTACAATCCTTTTTCATTTGTCTTGATAATTAGCTCTCTCCATGTTAGCAAAAACTAAAAAAAGTAAGAAAGTTATTGAATTACAAACTAAATAAACTTAATAGGATAAAAACCTCTATGGAAGTATGAAATTCACTTTTATTGATGAATGCTTGGAGAAACCTTCAGTCAATTGAGAGATTATAAAGGGAAAAAATTGAGTTGTGAAAGTGGGAAAAACGTGAAGCGGTATTTCATTTTCGTGGGTGCAAGTAAAAATGACAAAATAACTCCTTGTCACGTGGTTTATGAAGGGACTGGGGAAATTGATCCAAAAACATAATTTAGCTAGAGTCTAAATAAGAAGCAACTGACTGTAAATGACACTTGTCCATTATAATTATCTACTGAGAAACAAAATGGAACTTGACACGTGTTTGGAAAATCACTGCATGAAGATTTGCGAAAAGTTTTCAGTTTCACACTACAAATGTGAAAATATTATTTATGCATTTCAATGTTGATTTCAAAGTTTTTTGGGCAAATTTTATTAAATGTTGTATCATCTGATTGTTTTTTGGAAAAGTTTTATTAAATTACATATTATTAGATTATTCTAACTCTCTATATTAATGATTCTTTTAATTTTTTCATAGTTTAAAATAAATGAGTTGTTTAAAATTTAAGATAACTGTTGATTTTTTTTCTTCATATAGACTCTAGAAAGTAGTGTCGGATCCAGAATTTTAATAAAGGGCTTCAAAATCTTGAAAAAATATACACATGAAATAGCGAAAGGGAGTTCAATATCTACTATATGTACCTAAAACATTATTTTAATCATATAAAAATCACACTGCATTGAATAATAAATATATCTATTATCCACAGTGGTTTGGAGTTAACAAGTATACAGTTATTTGAGTTATATTTTTCAGTTTAAATAATTGTATAACTTACATAAATACCATAGTGTAAAACCTTAATTACCATCTATCCCTATTATTTTTTATAATTACATAAATCTCATATTCTTTAGGCATTTCATAACATAATTAAAGATCCGGATACATTATTGTTGATACATTATGTATCAATCTGTTGTACTTATTAAGGAAAAAAAATTGTAAAATCAATTTAAAATCTCATAGTATCTATTTGTTGCACTAATAAAGGGGGAAAAGCTGAAAATTAAATTAAGATTCCATAAATTACGTTATTCCATTCAAATTATTGTCAAGAATTCATAATCCTATAGTGTACAAATCAAAAAAATAAAAAAATAAAAAAATTTCTTCTTGTTCATCGTTCTCTCTGTTTTATAAATAACCTTGTCGAAATTTTGGAAAGCGAGGTGAGTTATGAAGAATTGTATGGAATTGTTGTTGGACAAACGATTTCTTTTGTGAATCTTCAAGTTCATCGAATATCTTTTCGATTTTGATTCAAGTCTGTCGAAAATTTTGAGATTCAAAATTCTTCTCCTGATCATTGAAGATGTTTTTCATTTTGATTCGGGAAAATGCACAAGTACCCCCTCAACCTATGCCCGAAATCCCAGAGACACACTTATACTATACTAAGGTCCTATTACCCCCCTGAACTTATTTTATAAGTAATTTTCTACCCTTTTCGGCCTACGTAGCACTAGCTTGAAAAAAAAAGTCAACCAGCGTTGGGCCCACAAGATAGGGCCACGTATGTGATACATTTATTATAAATTTAAATTTATGTATCATAACAAAAAAAATTAGTGCATGATACATTATTATTTAAAATTAAAAAAATATACATTATAGTAATTGTTTGAGATAGATACATTAATGTTTGGTAATTGTTATGTATCAGATACATTTAGTATAAATTTGAATTTACGTATCATAACTAAAAAAATGGTGTATGATAAACTATATTTATGTATCTTGTTTTGTTTGAGAAATACTATATTTTAAAATTTTAAAAAAATACAATATACATGTAATTATTCCAAAATAGCCTCTTTTTGGTGTGTGTGATAAATAACACAAAGTTTATGTATCAAATATATTTATATTGAACGTGATAAACACTAATCAAATATTCAACAACATTAGAGTTATGTATCAAAACCTTAAATATGAACATTATACATTGCATAAAACAAAAATTATTGTAGCAGTGATGTATCAGATCAATGATAACACTAACAAAGACTAATTTAAGACTCAAAATAAACGAGATATATTAAAAATATGTATCTTTGATAGTGATGGTCATGCTATGGCAGATCCAACTTTTTTCTTCCTTTTTTTTTTTGGATGTTTTTCAAAATTAGAAACACTAAAAATAAATATACTCCCTCCGTTTAAAAAAGAATGACCCTATTTCCTTTTTAGTCTATTTAAAAAAGAATGACCCCTTTCCTTTTTTGGCAACACTTTAACTTTAACTTTCCACGTGGAATGTTTAAGACCACAAGATTAAAGGGTATTTTGGTACATTTGACATAACTTTAAATTAGAACCATGAAAAAGTCTTCTTTCTTTTCTTAAATTACGTTCCAAGTCAAACTAGGCCAATCTTTTTGAAACGTATGGAGTATATTTTCCAAGAAAAATTTTCAACGTCAATATAATTAACTAACTATGAAATATTCACGAATATTATACTAATTATTACTAAATAAAAACTACTACTGTTACTTTTTTATAATTTACAATGTAGAAGTTTATTATCACATAATTATTTATTTTACGTAGATATGTTTCTAATTAAGATATGTAGTAGTGACTTAGTATATATTTTTTTTGGTAACATATATATTTTGATGATATATCTTTTAAAAAACTAGTGATAATTCATCTTTTCGAGGTTAAGTTGAATTTCATCAAATACTAAATTTTCATTTTTAATTCGGTAATTCAATAGTATATATCAAATAGCAAAATATAATATTTTAAAGGGAAAATGCACAAGTACCCCCCTATACTATGAGCGAAATCCCAGAGACACACCTTAAATATTTTCTATGGTCCTATTACCCCCTGAACTTATTTTTTTGTAATTTTGTGCACCTTTTTGGTTTACGTGGCATCCAAATATCTCTCACGCGCCTCAATTGCGTGAAGTCACGGAGTGTGCCATGTAAGACAAAAGGTGTATTAAATTACAAAAAAATAAATAAGTTCAGGGGGGTAATAGGACCTTAGTTTAGTTAAGGTGTGTCTCTAGGATTTTGGTCATAGTCTAAGGGGGTACTTATGCATTTTCCCTATTTTAAACTTGAATGAGAAAATAACTTTTAAGATTATGTTACTTAAAATATAGAGAGATTTGTGGAATGAAATAAGGAAGGAATAAACATTGGTTTTGGGATATATAATTTATGTATCCTTGGGGGTTAGAGAGTAAAATATGGGAGTTCGAAATTTTTTAAAACTAGTAGGGAATAATGAAAATTATGAAAAGAAAAGATGTGTATATATGTAATTTATCCTAAAAAAAATAATCAATGTTTTCATTGATTCTTGAATATCAAAATAATGAGTTTATTCCCACGAGTTTCTGTCATTGTTAAATTTTCGTTCTTCTTTTCTTGAAATTATTAACTGTATTATGCTTAATTAAAGCTTCTTTTCTAATTTGCTTGTTATCTATATTTTTAAGTTATTCCTTCTTCTTTTTTGGGGATCACTAATGTGATGATATTGTATCAACGCGTATAATAATATTATCGACGCATATAATAATAACTTAAAATATATGTATAGGTAGATACTCAACAATTGGTCAATGTGCTTATTTCTTTTGAAAAATATTATGAAATAGAATACGATGAAATAAGGTCATTAACAACTTTGCTAATGACAGTTCAATGTTATAAGCCTATTGAGGATATTAAGTTAAGTGTTGGTGTTCATAATATAATCCAGGTGTGAAAGTGGAAAAAACATAAAGAGGTTTTTTATTTCCGTGGGTGTAAGTTTTAATGACGAAATAGCTCCTTGTCACATGATTTAAGAAGGGACTTGGTAAATTGATCCAAAATACAATTTAGCTAGAGTCTAAATAAGAAGTAACCAACTGAAAATGATATCAGTCCGTTGTAATTATCTACTGAGAAACAGAATGGAACTTGACACGTGTCTGAAAAATCACTACATGAAAATTGCAAAATGTTTTCACTTTCACACTACAGATGTGAAAAATATTATTTATGCATTTCGATGTTAATTTCAAAGTTTTTTTTGGGCTAAATTTATTAAACGTTGTATCATCTGATTTTTTTTGGGCAAATTTTATTAAATGTCATATTATCAGATAATTTAAATCCCTATATTAATGAATTTTTTTATATTTCTTCATAGTTTAAAATAAATGAATTGTTTAAAATTTAAGATTATTTGTTAATTTTTTTTCTTCATATTGACTCCAGGAAGTAGTGGCGGAGCCAGAACTTTTAATAAAGGGATTCAAAATCTGAGAAAAATATACACAGGAAGTAGCAAAAGGGGGTTCAACATCTACTATATGTAGTTAAAAAATTACTTTAATCATATTTAAATCACACTGCAGAGAGTAATAAATATATCTATTAACCAATGTGGTTCGGAGTTAACAAGTATACGATTATTTGAGTTATATTTTTCAGTTTAAACAAAAAGTATCAGTGTTTTTATTGATTCTTGAATATCAAAATAATGATTTATTCTTACAAGTTTCTGTCATTCTTAATTTTTAGTTCTTTTCTGAAAATCACTAACTGTATTAGGCTTAATTAAAGCTTCTTTTCTGATTTGTTTGTTATCTACATTTTAATTTATTCTTTCTTCTGTTTTGGAGATCACTACTGTTATGATATTGTGTCAACGCGTATAATAATAATTTAAAATGTATGTATAGGTAGATATTGAACAATTGATCATTGTACTTATTACTTTTATAAAATATTATGAAATAGAAGACGATGAAATAAGGTCATTATAAACTTTGTTAATGATCAGTTTAATGTAATAAACTTATTTAGGATATTAATTTAAGTGTTAGTGTTCATAATATAATCTAGGTGTGATAGTGGGAAAAACGTGAAGATGTGTTTTATTTCTGTGGGTGTAAATATTAATGACGAAATAGCTCCTTGTCACGTGATTTAAGAAGGGACTTGGGAAATTGATCCAAAAATACAATTTATCTAGAGTCTAAATAAGAAGTAACCAACTGAAAATGTCACCAATCTGTTGTAATTATAATTATCTACTGAGAAAAAAAATAGAACTTGACACGTGTATGAAAAACCACTACATGAAAATTTGTGAAAAGTTTTCACTTTCACACTAAGAATGTGATAAATATTATTTATGCATTTCGATGTTGATTACAAAGTTCTTTTGGGCAAATTTTATTAAATCTTGTATCATCTGATTGTTTTTTGGGCAAATTTTATTAAATGTCATATTACCAGATTATTTTAACTCCCTATATTAATGAATTTTTTTAATTTTTTCATAGTTTAAAATAAATGAATTATTTAAAATTTAAGATAATTGTTGATTTTTTTTCTTCATATAGACTCCAGGAAGTAATGGCAGAGCCATAACATTTAATAAAGGGGTTCAAAATATGAAAAAATATACACAAGAAGTAGCGAAAGGGGGTTTACATATACTATATGTACCTAAAAAATTACTTTAATCATATTTAAATCACATTGCAGGGAGTAATAAATATATCTATTAACCACAATGGTTTGGAGTTAACAAATATACGGTTATTTGAGTTATATTTTCAGTTTTTTTAAAAAAAGTATGAGTGTTTTGAATGATTATAAAATATCAAAATAATGATTTTATTTCTATGAGTTTCTTTATTTTTAATTTTTTGTTCTTTTCTGAAAATTACTAACTATATTAGGTTTAATCAAAGCGTCTTTTCTGATTTGTTTGTTATCTACATCTTTTAAGTTATTCTTTCTTCTGTTTTGGAGATCGCTAATGTTATGATATTATATCAATGCGTATAATAATATTATCGACGCGTATAATAATAACTTAAAATATATGTATAGGTAGATATTGAACAATTGATCATTCTGCTAATTTCTTTTGAAAATATTATGAAATAGAAGACGATGAAATAAGGTCATTATAAACTTTGCTAATCATCAGTTCAATGTTATAAACTTATTGAGGATATTAAGTTAAGTGTTGGTGTTCATAATATAATCCAGCTGTGATAGTGGAAAAAACGTGAAGATGTTTTTTTATTTCTGTGGGTGTAAATATTAATGACGAAATAGCTCCTTGTCACGTGATTTAAGAAGGAACTTGAGAAATTGATCCAAAAATACAATTTAGCTTGAGTCTAAATAAGAAGTAACTGACTGAAATGACTCATGTCCGTTGTAATTATCTACTGAGAAACAGAATGGAACTTGACACATGTCTGAAAAATCACTACATTAAAATTTGTGAAAAATGTTCACTTTCACACTACAGATGTGAAAAATATTATTTATGCATTTCGCTGTTGATTTCAAAGTTTTTTTTGGCAAAATTTATTAAACGTTATTTCATCTGATTGCCTTTGGGCAAATTTTATTAAATGTCATATTATGAGATTACAATATGTGATGTATTACACTTATTGCTACCTCAACACTATGTCAGTGCCACATCAGAAACTATATTCTTTTATATTCTTTTTGTTTTGTTTTCTTTATGATTAATATTTTTTTATTAAAATTATATTTTATACTAATTAATTCCAAATTAATTATTAAATTATTTAATAATTATATTTTTTCATCAATAAATCCCTCTCACTTTATTTATTCAGTATTTCAACTCATACCACAATTTTCTTCGTCTTCTGCGCCAAAGAAGACCAAACTCATCACCATCATAACCCTACCTCCACAACGGTGTTCCCTCTTCTTTTCTGACAAACTAGTAACCACCCAAAACTTCAAATCAATCATCAATAAACACCAAATGATACCCCTTTTTACTTATCCCTTTTTTATTTATTTTTTGATTTATTTTGCAGGTGTTCTAGCGAGCTCAAAGCTTCCGTCACGATTCTGATAACGTTCCAATGAGTTCCGCACTTTCAGATCTGAACAACTAAAAAACAACCACAATGATCAACACCACTAGATCGACTATCGTCGTTGTGATGCTTTTAGGTTGTGGAGGGTAAGGAGGATTTTCATTTTTATTGTTTTTTTAAACTTTAATTTTCCTGACTCACGTGTTACTTTTTTTTGGTTATTTTTTGTCATTTCAATTTTAGGAGTGAATAAATTTACTTTTAAGTAATTTAGAATGTATAATAGATCGACATGATAATTCAAGTAAGTAATAGAATTTTCTAGATAAATTCAAAGAGAATCTATGCCTTATCTCAATTCAATTATAATAAAGCGTGAGGAGGGAAAACCTCGTGACTTTGAGTTGTATGGGTGCAAATTTGCATGTGTGGTCTTAGGAGGGAGTGCTGGAGTATGAAGAATCTCATTAAAGTACCCCTATTTAGAAATCGAGCTAGGTTTAGATAAAAACAAAAGTGGAAACTTTGTAAGTTAGAAAAATATTCACTTGAAAAACTTATTTAAATTGTTCTTTCGAACTTGAATCTTATTTTGTGATTTGTTATTTTTTTTTTTTGAAAAGGTCCAATAACACCAAACATTATTAGAAAACTTATAGAAATTCCATTAGCTCAAGAGTTAATTATTTAGATACATTCTGATTTGCAATTCTACAGATTTTATTAGGTTTTGATGCGTTCAGATATATCCACATACATGTATCTCGTGATATAAAGTTAGGTGTAATTTATACTAGATACACTTGTATCCACTAACCCTAAATCATCTCCAGTAATAGCAACAATTCAAATATTTGAAAACTTGGACATTTTTGCCTCTGAAGCTCAGTTGTGGTTAATGAAAATGATATGTAGAGCTTAATTGCATGCTCTGGAGTATTCTATTGTTTTCCCTCCACTTGAGGAGGATACTTTGATCATACCAGCAAAACGTTTACTAATTTTGTGTTGCTGATTGAAAAATCAGAAAAAACTTGTGGTTATTCCTATTTATTTTAATTTTGGAAATTTTGACTGATTGTTAATTTGTTGTCTAAAGATATTTTTTGTTATGTAATAATTGTTGAAAAAAATGAATTTAGATCTCAAAAGAAAATATTCATACTTACTTATGTCAAAGTTCATTTAATTATACCTTTTGATGAATATTTAATACGTTAATTATTCTAACATATTACTGTTGATAATTAAATGTCCTGAATAGTCTTGTTTGACCTTTTTCCTAACCCCTGGCTATTTATAACACAAATACATTAATTATGAGTCATTTCTTTACTACAATTCTAAATTCAATTGCAAATGTCACTTTATTTCCATTGATTTATTACATTGAAGGTAGATTTTTCTATCCAATATTTTACACGCTATATATGTTTTTTTTTCCTTGTATTTGGCAGTAGAAGATTGATAGACACTTCAAGTTATGAGAATTTCCTAAAATGTTCATAATAAAATATTTTCCAGTAAGATTCTCAACAATTATAAGAATATTTCATATACTTTATTTTCTTCCAAAAAATACTACTAAATCGGTAAAATCGATAGGGTTGATATCAACACTGGACAACGAACAAATTAATAGTCAAGAGACAATGGGGAATCTTATATGTACAAGGGAGCCAAATGACAACTTCAATCATACTCCATGTACGTTTTCAACTGGGAGAATAATTGGACTTCTTGTGTTCATGAAGAAGGTATGTGACAATACTATATATTTAAAGTTTTAATATTGTGTGTGGAAAATTGAGCCAATAGATTTCTCAAATTTGGAGAAATGAATATTCTGCTAAGGAAAAACTTGACTAAGCAGATGATATATTTGTGTGGTCATTTCTAAAGTGAATCTAGTGGATTGTGACTAATATGTAAAAGATCGGATGTTAGATTTGGATGGTAGCCAGTATACTTGTGGATTACACCCAAGTTGAACAAAAAAATGATTTATATATATTAGGGATTCTAGAACTACTTACGTTCTTAGAATGGAAAAATCTTTTTATTAAACTCACATATGGAAAATACTGATATTATCTAAGGTGGTATATATGATTTAACATTCGAGTCAATGATCCTTATGGAAATATGATTAAAAATTGAAACCTCTTATTTGAGTAAGATAAAATTTAACAAATGATTACAATAATTTATCAACAAATGAAAATTCTAAGTCAAAAAATAACTTAGAGACCCTTTAAAAATCCAACCCCCAAATTCTAATCAACACATAAATACTGCAATCTTACGAGAAGAACAAAAATACACATAATTAAAGAGGGATAACATATATATTAACAAAAAATTGTTAGATATAGCAAGAAATAAAAATTATAACTCAGAAAATCTTAAAGCTAACCGTTGATATCAAATCTTAACACATAAAGAAAATAACTTATATTTAGCAAGAAATAAATTTTTTTAGTCGAGCAATAACATAGAAATACTTTAAAAGGTTGAACCCCAAACCCTAATAAATACATTAATATTTTAAAATCTTACGAGAGAGGAATGAAATTACAAATAATCGACTAGACATAATTAAAAAATGACATATTTTACAATATTTAGAGTAGCTGAGATAGATGATATTAGTCTGATGACAGAATGCTTTGTTAAATGCTTATTGTTTGATAGAATGCTTTAGAGATCATTAACTTATAAAATTTTATTGAGTGGCTAAGCAATCATATATGGGTTGCTTTTGATGCATAAATTTGTGTTGAAATTGAACATGCTAAGAAATACATGTTTGTGTGTTTTGAGCATCCAAAATTTTGACTTAATTCTTTTGATTGTCTTGAAATATATAAATAATACTAGATGTGAAAATTATTATTGTGTCACATTTGTGAATATCTTACTACATATACAATGGTTTTTGTTTGAAAAACAAAGTGATGAAGTTTTTGACATATTAATTTATAAATTTGTATGTTACATACAAAATTTGAAAACTTAATGAAAAGTTATCTCTCTATTATGAAATACTTTGAAAGTGTAGAGGTGTTTTGTTAAGGTTGTATTACATAATCGTAAGAAAAGAAAAACAATCTAAGTTTTTTAATTGTATGTTAATAAATGTTGTGATAGTCAATTGTGATTTGAATGAATGTAACGTTAGAGTGGGAAAATATATTAATGATTTCTTAAAGTTTATTATATTTCTCATTTTCTTGTTGAGATATTGCATCTTGATGCATTATTTTGGAAAGAAATAATTGTTGATACATGAGAGGTGCCACAAATATAGTATCAAAAAAATTTAGTATTTTGTTGTACTAGAACTCTAGAAGGGTATAATGATGCAATGTGAATCTCAAAATTCGCTAGTAATGATGAGTTATTATTGATGACGGTGCCATAACATAAAAGGCAACTAATTAGAGTTAGTTTTCGTACTGGAGTTGATTAGTGATCAGACAAAGTGGTTAAGACAACTCTTAGTGTCTATTCCAAATGGAATAAAACTAAAATTTTCTATCGTAATACATCACTCTCCTTTTGTTGATACATCAGATCCTTCTACTGTGCATCACTCCACTGATCTATGTATCCGGATATCTGCTAATGTATCCGGATGTCATATCTCCTCTCTGATACATCCTTCCCCTCACGGATACTCCCTCACCTATGTATCCAAAAGTCCATTGATGTATCAGGAAGTTTAGTAATGTATTCGAAATCCATAAATTATAAGAGATTTTATAATTTAAAAAAGAATATGAAAATAATTTAATTAGCTCATAGGTAAATTATGCATATTTAAAACCTTATTGCTTTTCTTGATGTTTGAGCGGAATATCAATACTTTGATATGTTCATTGGACTAGAAGGACTACAAGGTCGAAATAAAGAACTGTATGTGCATAGGATTCCTTTAAGGATGGGGTGATTGTTTTGGTGAAGGGAAGTTAAAAAAGGAAATTCGGCTCGATATTTTTCCTTTCTCAAAACACAACGGTTATTTTGTTTTAAGTTATGTCTTTAGGTATGTAGAAGAAAAATGAGTTTGATACCGTCTCACAAAAGATTAATCGAATTGAGGATGTGTAGTTAGAGGCTCCGACCCCTGATCCAAGTTGGATCTCTTTTCTAAATCAATAAGTGTAGTTGTTCTTGTTTTCTCTTAAAATCTTTTACTATCTTCATATTGAATCCAAAACCTACTCATGTCGTTGATCCTCGAAATCTCAATCAAGTTGGCTCACATGTAGAAGAAGTTAAACATGTTTAGTAAAAGGCCAACGACTCTTTGGAAGATGGGAGACATGTTGGTGATGAAAGATAGATTGTTGTGGAAACTGAATCTCGTTTCAACGAGGATCAGAACCCAGCAAATACAGAATCCGCTAATTTTGTTGCCCAAGAGGATTCTCCAAAGAAGTCATATGCATCAATCGTCTCTTCACAAAAGAGAAAGGGCCATCCAAATTCTAGGTAGTAGGTACCCACAAATACTTCCAGAATGTCTCCTCAGAAGGCTGTAAAACAGCCGGTTGCTGCAGTAGCACAAACTGTAGCTCTTAAAGCATCAAATGCTATTGCCCCAAGTGGTATTAATGTAGCTGAAACTAATGATACTGAACATGAATGTATAATTTCTTTGAAACTTGCCTGAAATATACTCATTACTTCAATCTTGTGATGGACACATCTATGTGACAAAAAAATGAAATAGGCATGTTCGTATTTAATTTTTGAGCAAACGAAGGAGCATGATAAGTAGATGTGGTTTGATCTAGTTGTTGTGTTATTTGATCTACTAGCATTCTTATGCTTATTCTGCTTTAGACTTTCTTATTGTTTATGGTCCCAGTAAGAGTACATAGTCATGTGATTTACTTCAATTTTAATTGTTGGAGCTGAGGGATACTCCATTGGTGTCCGCAATTTGCCTCTAGAATATGTAGAGTATCCCTCAGATGCAAGAATTAAAATTTAAATAAATTAGACGACAATGTACCTTAATGGGACTATAAGCAATGAGAAGGCAGAATGAACATGACAATGCAAGCAGATAGAATAATACAACATCTAGATCAAACTCAAAACACATCTACTTATTGTGCTCCTTTATTTTCTAAAAAAATTAAATACGAACATCCCTATGCCATTTTTTCTGACATATAGACGTGTCCATCACAAGATGGAAGTAATGAGTTTATTTCAGACAGGATTCAAGATATTATACCTTCATCTTCAGCATAATTAGCTTCAGGTACATCGATTCAACTAGGGGTAGTAGGATTTGATGCTTCAGCAGCTGCAGTTTGTGCTACTGCAGCAACCGGCTGCTTTACAGCTTTCGGAGGAGTCATTCTGGAATTATTGGTGGGTGCATAGATTTTGGTTGGCCCTTTCTTTGTTTGTGAACTGACAATTGATGCATATGACTTCTTTGGAGCATCTTCTTGGGCAACAGAATTAGCTGATTCTGTATTTGTAGGGTGCTAGTCCTCGTTGAAATGTTATTCAGTCTCCACAACAATCTCTCTTTCATCAACAACAGAGTCATTGGCTTTTTCCTCAACATGTTGAACTTCTTTTGAAGGTGAGCCAGCTTGGTCGAATTTGGAGGATCAAACACATGAGTAGGTTTTGTATTCAAAATGAAAATAGTAAAATCTTTTAAGAGGATACAAGAACAAGTATATTTATTGAATTAGAAAAGAGATCAAACCTGGATCGGGGGTCAAAACCTCTGACTGCATATCCTCAGTTCCATTAATCACTTCTGAGATGGTATCAATCTCATTTTCTTTGACATACCTAAAAACGTCATTCAAAACAAAATAACCCTTGTCCTGTGGAGCAAGGAAAAATGTCTTGGGAGAATTTCCTTTTTAACTTATCCCTTCCGGTTAAGCATCCAGTATATTTATTGAGCAATGCATTATTGTTTGGTAATTGTTATGTACCAGACACATTTATTATAAATTTGAATTTACATATCATAAAAAAAAATATGATACGTAAATTCAAATTTATAATAAATGTGCCTGATACATAACAATTACCAAACAATAATGTATCGATCTCAAACTTAAAATCTTATGGGCAACACTTATTTAATGTATCTAGTAGAAACAAAACATTTATCAATTTAAATCGAAAGGATCTTCACGATCTCAAAGAAAATAAGATACATAAATAATAGGAGAAATTACAAATCTATGCACACCTTTTATTTCCATAATTTTCATTATTCCCTATTAGTTTTAAAATTTTCCAAAATCCCATATTTTACTCTCTAACCCCCAAGGATACATAAATCATATCTCCCAAAACCAACGTTTATTCCTTCCCTATTTCATTCCACAAATCTCTCTCTATTTTAAGTTACACAATCTTAAAAGTTATTTTCTCATTCAAATTTAAAATATGATATTTTGCTATTTGATATATACTATTGAATTACCGAATTAAAAATGAAAACTTAGTATCTGATGAAATTTAATTTAACCTCGAAAAGATGAATTCTCACTATTTTTTTAAAGATATAACAGCAAAATATATATGTTACCAAAAAAATATATACTAACTCACTCATACATATCCTAAATTAGAAACATATCTACGTGGAATAAATAATTATGTGATGATAAACTTCTACAATGTAAATTAGAAAAAAGTAATAGCAGTAGTTTTTATTTAGTAATGATTAGTATAATATTTGTAATTTTTTCATAGTTAGTTAATTATTTTGTCGTTGAATTTTTTTTGAAAAATATATATATTTTAATGTTTCTACTATTGAAAAACGTCCAAAAAAAAAAAGGAAGCAAAAAGTTGAATCTGCCATAACATGATCATCACTATCAAAGATACAAATTTAATGTATCTCGTTTATTTTGAGTCTTAAATTAGTCTTTGTTAGTGTTATCATTGATCTGATATATCAGTGCTACAACAACTTTTGTTTTATGCAATGTATAATGTTCATATTTAAGGTATTGAAAACTTAAGAATATTTAAATTAGTTAACCCTAATGTTGTTGAAAATTTGATTAGTGTTTATCACGTTCATTCCACTTAACCCTTGATATGTTAGATACGTTCTTTTTCTTCCTCCGCCTCTTAATCTCTAAATTCAATATCAGGAATTTAAATACCTAACTTGAAAACTTAAGAATATTTTAAATTAGTTAACCCTAAACCCTAAAATATAAATAAAATAAATTTAACACATTATTTTTCAAAGTTAACAAGCAAACCTAATTCAAAAATCCTTAAACGCGTTAATTCCTACACCATTAACACAAAATCATTGTGGCCAGTTTATGAGAATTTGTTAAAAGATACATATTTATTATTTTTGTCTTTATTAAGTGAATTTTTTAGAATTTTAAAATAAGTGAGTTGTTCGAAACTTAAGAGAATTGTTGGGACAATTCATATATATCCTTCATTTAATGAGGTTCTTAACTATTTTACATGTTATAGGAGAATAGTTTGAAAATGATCTAAAGAACAATAGTGGAAAGTAGCAATTCAACTAGTTATGTACTAATATATTTTTCTTAAAAAATATGTCATATCCCAATAATTTACTTAACATGGATAGAGGGAGTATTAAGTTGAAAAAACTTCATAACAACATATTTTTACCTTATTAACTAATTATTATCCCTGTAGTTTGAGATAATTACATACTGTTTCACTAATTAATAGTTTCATATCAGATTTCAAATTAGATACACTAGATATATGTATTTTTTCTATCAAATAAATTACAGGTAGGAAAACATGCAGGTGAGAGAGTCGAGACATGGCAATATACTTGGATATTTACAACTAATTTCAAACCTGTAACGACCTGCTTAGTCGTTTTGAGCAGCAGATTTTATTTCTGGAAAACTGTCTGAGACGACGTATCCAACGACGGACCGTCGAGGGTGTCTCGTTCCAAACACTTGGAATTCTTATATTTGAGTGCTGAAATCGACTCTCTGAACTCTGTGACGGACCTGCAGGACGGACCGTCACATACATGACGGACCGTTGTGAGGTTCCGTTTCAAAACACTTCAACTCTTGAGAATTGGGTACTGAGAGCAATTCTCTGAACTCTGTGACGGACCTGCAGGACGGACCGTCACAGACATGACGGACCGTTGTGAGGTTCCGTTTCAGAACACTTCAACTCTTGAGAATGGGGTACTGAGAGCAATTCTCTGGCCGGCGTGACGGAAAGTTGCAGGACGGAACCGTCGTAGGACGAACGGACCGTCACAAGGTTGCGTAATCCCAGTCTGGGTCAAATTTTTGGGTAAGTTTTAAAGGGGAGTTTTGGACTATTCTTGTTATAATTATAAATTTCGTGGGTCAATGTTAAAAACTCAATTTCTTGGGGGTGTGAAGGAGATAACCTTGAGTTACTTATTGGGTTATTTCCTCATCTTTTATACCTAATTATATGCTAAATTAGGGAAAAGAGAGAGAGTTTGGAAAAAGAAAAAATAGAGAGAAGAAGGAGAGAAAGAAACGATCTATAGAGAGAGACAACCAAGAGGAAACAAAAAGCTTGAGAGATTGCTTGCTTGATCAAGAATCCTTGGTGAAGGTAGGTTATGGTTTGATACTATTCGTAGTAAACTCTTAATAGTGAATGATATGTATTGGTGGTATTGTAAACCCTTCTATATGCTTAATTGTATGCTTGCATGAATGTGATTATGTGATTGTGATAAAATAAGCATAATGAAGCTTTTGAATCCAAAATCTTGAAGAACCCTAATTCACCTTGTTATTGATGATGCCTTGGTATAAAAGAAGGCTTGATGAATTGATAGAATTGAGTAGTGGATCGGAGTGTCACGTTCCGACACATAGTATTAGTGGATCGGGTGTCACGAACCGACACGTAGAATTAGGGGATCGGAGTGTCACGTTCCGACACATAGTATTAGTGGATCGGGTGTCACGAACCGACACGTAGAATTAGGGGATCGGAGTGTCACGTTCCGACACATAGTATTAGGGGATCGGGTGTCACGAACCGACACGTAGAATTAGGGGATCGGAGTGTCACGTTCCGACACATAGTATTAGTGGATCGGGTGTCACGAACCGACACGTAGAATTAGGGGATCGGAGTGTCACGTTCCGACACATAGTATTAGTGGATCGGGTGTCACGAACCGACACGTAGAATTAGGGGATCGGAGTGTCACGTTCCGACACATAGTATTAGTGGATCGGGTGTCACGAACCGACACGTAGAATTAGGGGATCGGAGTGTCACGTTCCGACACATAGTATTAGTGGATCGGGTGTCACGAACCGACACGTAGAATTAGGGGATCGGAGTGTCACGTTCCGACACATAGTATTAGTGGATCGGGTGTCACGAACCGACACGTAGAATTAGGGGATCGGAGTGTCACGTTCCGACACATAGTATTAGTGGATCGGGTGTCACGAACCGACACGTAGAATTAGGGGATCGGAGTGTCACGTTCCGACACATAGTATTAGTGGATCGGGTGTCACGAACCGACACGTAGAATTAGGGGATCGGAGTGTCACGTTCCGACACATAGTATTAGTGGATCGGGT